>OOFE01023231.1:0-11646 GCA_900323365.1 Monocentris japonica | reverse complement strand
AAATGACTTACCCCTGTAAAACACAAACATTCAGCGATCCTGTCAACAGGTATCCAGCATAGCCTGCACTTCACGACATAGATTTCCTGGACAAACACACTTAACAGTCCAAACTCTTCACACATAAATGACTTAGGAGGCCATTAGCTACTGGCCTCTCTAGGCTTTTGACCTAAAGTCAAAGTATTCATGTTGCAGTGTTGACTCACAGTCTTGGGCTAGCAGTATGGCTCTGTTAGTGAGAGCCTCCAGAGCCTGCCAGATGTCACAGCGCTCTGACTCCAGCAGCAACAAGGTCTGTAGGATGGACAGCAACTGGAGAGACGCTGGGGAGCTGCTCACCTGGACACACACATATGCAACACAACAAATGCACACACTAAGTAGTACTGTATCCAATTTTATTAACTAAAAAGACAATGAGAGGCATGTTGCCTTGTTGTGGGCTAACTGCTTTTCATTCATGCAGTATCCAAACTTTGTAAACCAGATGGTCTGACTCAATCTACAGTGTGATACATGATGAGACCAATAGGTTGCTCACTTTGTTGAAGAGTGTAGTGAAAACCTCCAGGTGATTGCTCATGTCAATGCCCCCATAGACTCGCAGTAGCTCTTCCTCATCCTCAGCCATTGCCTCTTCAAAAGCTTCACATTGAATAATCAGGTCTTCATCCTCCTGCTCCCTGTGCACCACACATACAGATCACTGTTGGGCATGGGGAGACTTCATAGCCTTTAACTACAATTGTCACTTTTCAAATTTCATGTAATTACTAGATAAGCTTATGCCTCTATAAAATAAAACTGGTGAAGATATTTCCCTAAAAGCATCATTTTATTTTTAAAACCTGCACCTTGTATTCAATTTATTGCAGAAAACATGCTTTAGACATAGAGACTGACTGAACCAATGTGAACAACAGAGGAAAGCTCACCTCAGTTCGGGCAGTATATCAAGTAACTGAAGCCCTGCAAGACAAGGAAACACAGCCTGACATTAACAACTGTCAATTACCAATTTACCAGAAACTTGATCTTAGAAAACGTGCCATTCAACTATTCACAGTGTTATAAGTTGGATGTGGGCGTTGGCATGAAGTCACAGGTGAGCAATTACAAAATAGGAGTGGCCAATCAAACGATTGCTCAGGTGGTGGGTGGGCATTTTAATGAATTCAGAAAGCCTCATGTATTTGCTAATGTGACATATTTGTCTAAAAAACATGCCAAGTCAATGTGATTCAATCAGCTTTAGAAGGCATGTTGAGTTCTTGAAGTTTTTTCCTGTCAAATGCAACAAGTTTGTAATGTCAAATGTGCACACAAATATGCAACGCTTTACACATTTGGGGTTTGCTCAGTTCTCAGGTGTTTTTGCAGACCAAAGTGAGAATGAGGCCATCAGACCTATTCTTAGACAGACCCAGTGACAGAGATATTTGTAATAGAGCTATTGCTGATGGCCTACTTTCCTCTGTGTATTCCTGTTGAGTTTCAGCTCAGAGGGGAAGGAGGTCTGCATTAACATTTCACCACAGTTTGACCTTGCGAGTGATCTGAGCCTAGATTCCTGATTAATCGCTGAGTAGTAGCTGAACGGGGACCCATACCGATAAACTCCTTTCTCATCTTATCTCTCCGCCTGAGGTCATCTGTCCCAAAGATGAGGGCGTTGATGACACTGAGCAGCGTGACCATGTAAGGGACATTGTCTGTGGACTGCAGCTCGTTCATGATCACACTGAAGCGATATTGCTGGGTCTTCACGCCCTGAGGAAACAAATCAAAGCCATTATAGGTAAATGGGAGGAATGTGACACGTGATGATGCTACCGCTTGTGCATACAATCCATACAATCCACCACTAGAGGGCATTGCTAAAGAATTTACCATGTAGGATCATTTGATGTAAAAACCAAGGTAAAATACAAAACCCATGACTTTTCCTGAAAACACAACATCTCATCACAACAATCATGCTAGAAATATGAATCTTCTACAGGTCTACATGCCTTGTAGTGGTCCAGGGCATCCAGTGCCAGACGGTGTCCATCTGTGGAGAACATGCTGAGGGCCGCAAGCAGCTCAAACACCTGCTTCTTCACCATTGTGTTGGAGGTGTCCAAGGCTGTGGAACATCATGATCACACACGTCACTACGGGTCCAGTCCTCATGTTTTGTATCACTACCAACAAGCCGTTCTCCTTGTAGACTCTAGCACTCTAGCACAATGCTTTGTTTCAGCACCTTTTAGGTAATGCAACTTGAACTTTGCCCTCTAAAGATGATGTGTTGTGCATTAGATAAACCTGTGTGTGTGTGTGTGTGTGTGTGTGAGAGAGAAGGTGGTGAAATTCAATATCCAGTCAACCACTCTGTGACATGTAAGCAACCCTTGATGATTCATCTTTGCATGAAAGGCTGAAAGTTGGATAGGAAATCCATTCAAAATGGTGATCGAGTCAAAGAGGACCGTCGGGTCATGTGAGTTATAATAAATGATACATTGAAAACATATTGTAAACATATTGAATGTTTACTCATCTCCTCACACATGATATTGCTTTTTCATGTCATATTATTTTAAATGACACGTTGACTGACATATTTCTTGACCAAAACATTTGGTATTTTCTAGTGCATCCGGGCCCTATTTTCATGTATGAGGCTCATCTCAGACATAAAGAATCAGATGGACACTCGATAAAGAGAAAGTTGAGTGGCATTTGACGATGTTTTATGAAGGGAAAGGCCATGCATGTGTATGCTCATCAGAACTAGATGTCTAACCTTGGGAGAGCTTGCGGATGTATCCCTCATTTTCTACAATGAAGTGGATCCCGGTTGAGGAGTTCATGACTGCTCGTACGCAGCTGACACAGGTAAGCTGCAGGAGGGCATCGGCAATGCGAGAGCAGCCCCGCCCCGAGAGGCGGTCCAGGGCCTCCAGGAGGAGATCCAGCCCACTCAGCTCCAGGAACTGGACCATCCAGGTCTGGTCACTGCCCTCCAGGCGACGCTTCAGGCCAGAATAGTTAACCACAGTGGGGACCTGCAGCAGTCTGATGCACAGCTCTGGGTCGGCACTCTCCAGGTTGGCCTCTGGCTGGTTGTCCGAGTCCTGGGAGGAGCCCAGACGACCCCTGACCGCTGCCCACTTCTTTTTCCCATCTGACTTCACTGACATGATGGCTGGAGTGTCTACAGACAAAGAACATTTTGAACAATCGTTACTCAGAAACATTCCATTTTCTGCTTGTTTTGGCCTCGGAAATGTTCTTATATCGAGACCACAGGAAGCAGGCCAGAACAAGCCCTTATCACAGGGGAACACAGAATAGGAAATGATAGCTCTGCACTTTGTGGATGAGTGAAAGATATGTCAGCAGTCCAGTCATCACCGGCTCTGCCAAACATCCCAACTTAATCCTGCCTGAAAGAGAAGAGACTTGTTGTCAGCTCATCAACACTCAACACAAAGGCAGGCTCACCATTGCTTGGTCAGTGCAGATGGCAATTTACGATGTGAATATATTTGTTTTTCAAAATATTCTCATGCTTATTATTGAGATCTAAGTATTAAAAAGGTGCAATTTCATAAGATACAGCTGTGAACAGTTGTTTATGACTAATACACTGAAACTCCTGAAGAGGCTGGGCCTCTGAACATGCCTGACACTGATGACACTGAATGCACACATTGATCACACAAGTACCCTTTTCTGGCATATGCCCAGAGCACAGTCCCCTCTTTTATCAACCTGTTCCACCCCCAAATCCTCCTAAAAACATCCACCGCAATGCATGCAACTGGGAAAAACAAATTCTCACAAACCAGCAGGATATGGTTTCAGACTAAAAAAGGGAAAACCTTCTCCAAAAGTCTAAAAATACTTCTTCTGTGCTGAAGTTGTGATAGGAGGTGGTCCAGCATTAATGGACAGGGTGAGTGGTTCTGTTGGTTTCCTGAACTCCTATTGTTGATTTCAGGCTTGGCAAGGTTAAGTTATACAGATGAGACGTTGAATGATGAACATGAGCAACTACAGTGTGGTTCTGCACACAACACTCAAGAGGAGCTTAGGCCAGTCTAGCAGCTTCTTTTTGGAGCTTTATATCAAGAGCCCATTCAACTAAACAAGGTTACAAGCCATTTGCAAATCATAGGCCTTGGATTCCTCTCCTGGGAAAGGCTAATTCACAGGGAACAAAAGTAATGACTTGTACAAAAATCTGACAAATTGAATTTCTATTCATTTGGTAGAGTTATCCATTAAGTCGAGGTGTAATGAAGCTTTTCTTTTCTCACACATTCTGGCGAGGCATTTGTTGCTGCAGCATTACTGATTCAGTGTGACTCCTGCTGCCAGTGTGAGAGTGTTACCGTGGCAGCAAGCAGGCTGACAATGGTGTTTCACAATAAGCCCTCTCCACACTCTTCAAAGAGCTTGTTCATTAGCCACAAAATGGGTGGACTGCTCCCTGCCTCACTGCCTCCTTTCTGGGACCTAATGGCAGCTATCCCTGACAACCATTTAAACACTTTCTGAGTCAAATGTACATTGTGTTTTACTGTTTTTTTCTACCAATTTTTTTTCAGTAACAGACATTGGTGACATCCCTGGTCTTCATTAAAATGCACTGAGAGTTACATAAAAAAATTCCACTTGTTGCAAAGCCATAGCTATGACTGATATTGAAGAGCCTTTGAAGGAAACTGTTTTTTCCTGTGCTGTAAGCAGGACTCTCCAGCATGGGTCAGGCGCTTTTCAGTAGGAAGGAAAAGACTTTCCTGGGACAGGAAACTCCAGTCAAGATAAACACGCGGGCATGACAGCTCATGTTCCTCTTTTTAAATTTCATTTTCATTTCATGTTGAGCCCAGGTTTTAGGGATGTTCTGTTCGTGTATCAAGAGCTGGGTTACAAGTCAAATTCTGCCAAAGGCCAGCTATAATGAAAAACAAAATATTTGTACATTCTTTTGTACATTCCTCAAATATAAGTGACTTTAATTTGCTGACCTGGTCTGAGAAAGCTCCCACATTCACCACAAATAGCTTAGTTTAGGTTTAATGGCTACATGCAGGACAGGCCTATTCATATGTCCTCTGGGGGAGCAGCCCACTACTGCTGTACAGCTACAACTTTCATGTATAAGCAACAACATCTTTATTGATGTTTTTCTCCTGTAACAAATGCAAAGCATTCAGTATGAATAAGAATACAATTCATCTAAAAACACTCTCCTAAGTTCAGTATAATCATTTTGTTTTCCTTTCTGCACGATTTGGCAGGCAGACAGGACCAGCTACACTGCTGGAGGCCGTAGGCAAAATTTTCTGTGGAGCCTCCCTTTTCTTTTTTGTATCAAATAAAAACATGAACACTTTTTCTTTGAGAGTAGAAAAAAGAAATTAAAGGATTTGTGAGGCCCTAGGCATTTACCTATTCAGCCTATAGGGAGGGCCGGCCCTGAGGGAGAAGGGCTGGGGACATTTAGGCACAAAGAATTACACTGCAAAGCATTTCTTCCTTTAAAATGTTCTTGGTTACCTCACAGAAACATTGATGAAGTGGAATTAGATTTTCCCTTTTGAGCATTGAAATAGTGTAACTGTCTCCTTGACATACTTATTAAAAACACATGACTTGATAAATAGATCATATTTTGCACAGAAATTAAGTAATCCTATTGTAGATAACTGCTCCTGCTTCATCCAAAGCGCAACATCTTGTCCAATATTTGCGGTATAGCACATCTGGTACTCATTTCACTGGTGTCCCAAGGTTACCTTCTCTTCCCTCTGCCTTTGTGAAGCAGCGAGAAACATTGTCTACGTGGCCAAACAACACATTTCAAAGTTGAGACGTACTGTTTTCCACTGGTTTCTTATATTCTCAGACTGCCAGTGGATTTCTTCGGCGTTTTCTGGGTGATTTAATCCAGATTTGGCAGAACACAATGGATGGGACACACCTATGTTGCAAACAGAGCTAAAATCCCCAGCACAACAATGAATGCTTTCTCATCATCTTGGTTACAAACAGCCTCCTGTCATTCTGTCAAAGGCGTGGATGTTTAGAAGAAATAGACTACATTATACATCGATAACTGCTCTATCAACAAATCAACAAGATTCCCAGACAGCATAGCTACTCTAAGCATCATTTTCATCCTAGATTATGCAACCGCCCACTATGAACATTCTTAAAATAGCGACGTTAATGCCATTTACGCTACTTAGCACACGCCGGGAGTGGGGCAACGTAACGGGACTGGCCACCTTTATAGCGGAATTGACACAACAGAAAAGCAAAACGATGAACGCAATTTGAATGTGATGTATTTAGAGCACCAAGATAGATCACCTAGGCTGAATACCGTAATCAGTTTTAACCCTAAACCCAATACCCACATCTGCTTACCGGGTCTTACTCCATAAATAACCACTTGAAGAATCGCGTCCTCTGGTTTGGTTCACACGGGGCAGCGCTGTGCAGTCATCCAGACTACCTTTGTATATTTCACGGATGGGGAGAAGGAGCCCGCTGCGGTGTCAGCAGTGCGTGGCAGGACAGACGGGGAATGGTACGCGAATGGTACCCCCCTGTAAAATCGGCACAGCTCCCCCGCTTTGGTTTACTTGCCAGTGTCAAGACAGCCAGCAGTACTTCAAGAGCAATTCCGGTCATGACTTTCAAAATAAAAAACCCTTTTTGGCGAACATGTTGCAACGGTTTTTTGGTTATGGTAATACAACGTGCCAAAGTGAAAGTACAAATTATATTTAAGGAAGAATCTGTAGTAAATGAAAATACAAAAAATATTGTATAGAAGAATGCTGTTGCTCTCTCATTGTTAATGTAGATGAAAGGAATGAACTTTCAGATTAAGTAAAAAAAACTCAAAGGTATGTTAGGTTTAATAAATCATATAGCCACATGCAGCCAAAAAGTGATTTAAGTCTAGCCAACATTAATCACATTTATTTACACATTAACATAGTGTCAAACTGACAATTCTTCCTGACGTTTATAGAAAAGGGGGCCTCTGGTGCCCAGCGTTTTATTTTGAAGGCAGATTTATCTGAATTCCGATCTTACTCTATCTAACTTGACGCTTTGGTGATGCTGACTGCAGCCACAACTGGATGGGCCCTCCCACACCTCCCACCCGTCTCAGCCGGACCTGCTCTGGGCAGTAGCATGATGTACCTGGAATACCCTTAAGTCATTCAGTGATTCTCACACTGTTTACAAGATTGTTATCGCAGTTGCATGGTATTATACTCTTGAGTTAATTTGGCTTTATCTGATGGAATGCAACATGTGCAGCCACTAGGGTATGGGTCTGTCTGCTTCGGTGGGGACTGTAGGCCATTACAACATGGCCTAACAAGCTTAGGAGTCACCTGTGGGTTGTTAGACATTTGTTTTGTTTCTCCCATTGGAATGGCACTTGGTTGCTGCTCACCAAAACCATCTGTCTAAATGGTCTAACTATTTAGACCACTAAGATCTGGGGGATATGGCTCCAGACATAAGAGGGGATAATATCATTACACAGCTTCCAGGGATTTAAGAATATTGGAGTTGGAGTTTCTGTACTAAAACCATCCAAAAAGCACATTTTGATCCACTATTTTATTGATGTAGATGGCAAAAAGGGGCATAGGGCTCTTTTAAAGATTGACGTTTTTCCGCACTGCAGCATAACTGTTTTTCAGTAAATTTTATACCCAAATTTATACCCAACACAGCATGAAGATAATAATACAAATAATGAATCATGTGAGATGTTGCGTAACTGAACTCTTTCTATCCAAGCTAAAGTCTATGGGGAATGGATGTGTGTCATTTTCTCAGTTTACGAGCCATTATCATGGGCGCCACAGTCCTAGTGACCCAGACTTTTGTTTTCGATTCACTCCTTTATTGAAGACCAAGATTTTTAGTATTCATAGATAAGTCTGTGCATTTTTTGTTGAGAATTTGTTGTACTGTTGTTTTTGTTGCAGTGTTAGTTTGTTGCAGTGCAGTTGTTATCATTCCCCCTGTGAATGGGGTAAGTGGCTCGGAGCTATACACATAGTCTAGCAGCCTCAATTAAGTATAATTACATTCCTTATGTATCATAGTACACAGTAGCCCCCTGAGCCAGAGTGTCATCACTATGAAAGTGCCCTGGTAATTTAAAAGAAATTGGGGCTGCTATTTGGGAGACTATTTGAGAAAAATTAACATGAGAATTGAAGTTAAGAAAGAATACTCTAATGGTTGTATTATTATGTCACGGTGAATGTAATGCTTACACAAGCCAGACTGTTTTGTTTGAACTTTCTGGGCAAACAGCTGAGCATACCATGAAAGATAACCCGGTTGAGCTGGCTGAACGGGATCATGAGAGCAGAGATAGATATATAGCTAGAGATAGCTGTTTCATTTGCTTAGTCTTTATATGACTCATCAGCTGGAATGAAGCTCCTGATACTTCCAAACATTTCCAAACATGTTAACAAATAATAACTAGCTTTTCCACAATGTATAATTATCCATTCTGGTCATAGAAAGGGAGCGCTATTCCAATACATGTCAGGACAAATGCATTATACTCGCACACTATGTGTATAATACTCCCACTGTCTATAGGGAACGTTGTAACAATAGATTATCCAGGAAAAAGGGTCATCTTTAAACTACAGCCAGACCCACACCCAGAAATAATAAAAAGGGACAGGTTCTTCAGTTAAAATCCATCTTCATTATAGAGATATCATCAACGTTTTAAACAATTTTTGGATTTTTTTTAAGACATTGAATATAATTAATACGGATCTGATCTGGTCAGAAAAGTAATTTCTACAACATTCTCTCAGTCATAATTGATACAGTGTGTCTCCAAGTTTGAGGAAGTCAAATGTAAATTACTTTTTCAGGCAGATTGAAATCTATGGATGTAATGAAAATTTAGGGAAATATGGAAATATGAGGCAAACTTCCCAAGTGAAATAAACGTGAAAATGAAAACACCTGTAGTTATCAGAATACATAGTTGCGTGACAAACGCACAACAGATTTAAGACTTCTAAAACTTAATTCAAGACTTCAAATGCCATACTTAACCGCGTTCAAGACATTTTAAGACTTTTTTCAGGACCTGAAGACAAACAGTGCGACAAAAACGACATTTCCCAAGTTTCTTTGCAATGTACTTCCGAGTTGAAAGGTCGAAAACGTCAAACTCATGCTGTAGCAATAACAAATGCTGAATTAGCTAAACGTTAACATTGCGTTTGCCTTATCGTTATTTTCTAATCTATTTGTTTGGTCCATTTCATTGAGAGAATGTCAAGAAAAGCAAATGATCTCCTACAGATGGACCTGTATGGTTTACTTGGTGTTGAAATCACTGCTACAGCGAAAGAGGTGTGTTAATCGCTACTGTTAGCTATTACTGTTAGCAAACGCTTTAGGCTGGAGCACGGTTGCATGCTAAAGTAAACCAGATACATCGTTTACAAGTGTAGTGTAAGTGTGTCTTTTTTTAGGAGAGTGTGTGTGAGTGCGCGAGTGAGAGAGAGAGAGTTTTGTCTGTAAGTAGAAGGCTAGGTGGCTAAAGTCAAGGGAGTGGGGTGCAGGTGGTGTTTGTTTGTTTGTGTATGTGTGTTATGTATATATATATATATATATATATATGTGTGTGTGGGTTCGCTTTATTTTCCAGTTCAGTAAGTAAAAGAGGAGCGCAGGCAAATAAACCCAGTATACGACCACCGTGGGCTGGCTAAAACCTAAACCAGAAAGGTGTAATACACTGAAATGACCACCAATCGGCGCTGTTGTATCATCAATTTGGATGCACGCTAATTTACCTGTATCATAAAATTATATCAAATGCCTTTTGGTTGAGAGTCAGTGTGGATATCTCGGGGTAGGAAACTATCTCTTCTGTCTACAGGCCACAGTGGCTGGTAAATCCCAAATTTCACCAGTTGCTTTCATTATTGTGCCAGCCAACTAGATTATTAGAACACAATATGACCTCCAAATGATAGTTTGTTGCTTGCCAGAGTGGCTGTTGGGGTGGCCAAACTTAACGGCCACAGACTTTACCAGCATGTGGTTGGTGTTAATTTCCCACCCAGGGATCTATACAATATGTATATGATAATAAATTATGGCTTTGATTCTGCAAGCAGTGTGCAGTCTGTACTTAGTAGTAAGCCAATATCGCTGATCACCTGTTCGATGGGAAAAGTTGCAAGAAGTGTCTAATGACTGTCTGATGAATAATGAATCATTTTTTGAGCATAAATCACCTGTAATGCTCTGGGCAGCCTATCTATACAAGGTTACGACGTGTGTGTCTACAAGTAGTAGTTGTGTATCATGTTTGATTGCTTGCTTATGTATCAGCCAAATTGAAACAGTCAGAATTTTGCCTGATTGACAATTTGTACTGACATGGATTCTGAATTTACTCTCGGAAGTTCCCCTGTTCTCGTCTCCATCTCATTTTCCCAGCCCAGAGCAATTCACCAAGCTGTCCTCAATCCAGCCATTTCTCCACGACCACCTTTTTGCACAGTTTCCAGCTTCTAGAATCTGCAGGCCAGAAGGGAAATCAAGATCACTGCCAAAATGAGGTTAATTTCTTAATTGGATTTCAAAGTCCTATCCTCCCCAGAGGAGTTTGCTGGAGGAAGTTAGTGGTTGTGGCTTGGGCAGAAAAGAGTCTCCAAAATGCAGAAGGCTGGTTCTGTGAGGTCTGTCGATGGTCGGAAGAGATAGTGAAGTTTTCCTGTGTGCACTGTGTAGGGGCTGGGGGGGAGAGGGGAGCACAAAACCAATCAAATGTATGACGACAGATGTCATCAGATGGGCTACTTATTCCCAGTTGTTGGCTCACTGCTCCACCACCACTATCAGGCATGTTGTTTATCACAGAGAGAGGAAGGAGCTCATCCCAAAGCCTGTTTATGTGGGCTTAGCCACAGCTTGTAAAACATTGCCCTGATGTAGGAGATTTGCCTCCTGCTACTCCTCCTGGTTCCATTTAGCATCTCTTGCTGTTATCACTGCTATTGACCTTCCTCTGAAGCTTGGCCAGCTGGTAGATGGCTGAGGAACGGGCAGGTCAGAACCTATGATTTAATGAACATGGATGACTGGAGTTTGCTCTATCCTTGTATTGCTGATGGAGGCTGCTGCTGAAAGCCGCCAGCCATCTACACAGTTGTGCTCATGCATATCAGCAGGGCTTAGGTAATAATAGCCTATGTGGGTGTTTTACCTACCACAGATTGCTTGTTGAAACAATGTCAACAACCAAAACCACACAAAATTTCTTGTGGTTTATTCAACTTCCCCCCACCAGTCTCTGTCCTGATACTCCTGGACCTGTCTGCAGCGTTCGACACGGTGAACCACCAGATCCTCCTCTCCACCCTTGAGGGGATGGGTGTCTCAGGCTCTGTGCTCTCCCTGTTTGCATCCTACCTGACGGGTCGCTCCTACCAGGTGACGCTGAGAGGGTCTGTGTCGGAACCAAGCAGGCTGACTACTGGGGTTCCGCAAGGTTCAGTTCTGGGTCCTCTTCTTTTTTCCCTCTCTTGGTTCTGTTGTCCACTCCTCTGACTT
>OOFE01023229.1:0-12952 GCA_900323365.1 Monocentris japonica | reverse complement strand
ATATAAAATATAAGTCAAACATATCTGAAAATGTGAAAATATATAAATATGTGTAGTTGCAAGTGTATGTCTGTGTGTCTGTGTGTGTGTGTGTGTGTGTGTGTGAGAGAGAGAGTGCAAAAGAGGGGCAGTGTGTGGTGCTTGGTGGGGGTCTTGGTGAGGTCAGAGTTCACAGTCCTGACGGCCTGGGGAAAGAAACTCCGTCTCAGTCTCTCTGTTTTGGCAGCGTGACTGCGGAGGCGCTGTGGAGGCGCTGCGGAGGCGCTCCTGTCCCTGTGAAAAGAGTGAAAATGATGAAGAGGAACCTCAGTCCTCACAGCTTCATCAAAGTCAAAGTGAGGAGAACAGAGAGGCAGAGCCTCTAGCCAGCACCTCAACTGAACAGATGAAAACAGAAGCTGATGGAGAGGACTGTGGAGGACCAGAACCAGCCAGTAACTTAGATCCAGCTAGTGATTTACAACCAACTAGTGATGACCAGCTCCTCTGTTCTCACTGTTCTGAACCTGAGACTGAAGACAGTGATGATGATTGGAAGGAGACGAGGGAACGTCAGTCATGTTTAAACACTGAAAAACAATAATGTCCTTGTAAGTCATAATAGGTCTGATACCAGAAAGAGGCCCTTTAGTTGTACAGTTTGTAAGAAAAGATTTAGCTTGGAGGAACATCTTAACAGACACATGATTCTTCATTCAGAGTTGAAAACATGTCGCAGAATTTGTGGTAAAGAAGTTAATCATGAAAGAAATATGAAGTTACACATGCAAAAACACACAGGAGAAACCCTTTAGTTGTTCAGTGTGTGGTGACAGATTTAGCCTGCGTGGAGCAATGACTAGACGTGAGAAGTCATACAGGGGAGAAACCATACAGTTACTCATTTTGCAATGAAAAATTTCTTGAGAGGTATAATCTGACCACTCATGAGAATCCACGCAGGAGAGAAACCCTTAAGTTGTTCAGTCTGTGGCAAAAGATTTAGCCACATCGGAACAATGAGTAGACACATGAGAAGCCATACAGGGGAGAAACCATACAGTTGCTCAGTTTGTGGTAAAAGATTTATCCAAAAAGGAAATATGGAGCTACACATGAGACGCCACACGTAAGAAACCCTTTAGTTGTTCAGTTTGTGGCAAATGATTTAGCCAAATTGGAACAATGAGTAGACACATGAGAAGCCATACAGGGGAGAAACCATACAGTTGCTCAGTTTGCGATAAAACATTTGTTCAGAGTTGTAGTCTGGTAACACACATGAGAGTCCACACAGGAGAGAAACCTTTCAGTTGCAATGTTTGTTGGACAAGCTTTAATCAGCTCTCGCAGAAGAAGCTGCTGATCAGTTGTTCAGCATTAACAGAACAGTCACAGGACAGAGACACATGATAGTCCATGTAATGTTAACTAAATAATGTTACAAAATAAAGTGTCTGTTCATTTTCTTATTGAGGCAGATAATATGCAGAGAATAACTGAGTAGAAAACGTTTTTTGAGTCATTGCAATCAGTAAAGGAGAATTGTTTCGGTTTGGTTATGGTTCATTTTTTTTCATGAGTAATTTGATATGAAACTATGTGGAAAAGAAATTAAAAAGCATTTGGGGCAGACTGAAATTGTAATGGTTGTGTAAGTAAGTAAAGCATTATTTATATAGCACCTTTTTAAACAAAGGTCATAAAGTGCTTCACAAAATGCACAAAAATAAGAGACAGTGTCAAAAACAAACAATCTAAAACCTTGAGAGAAACATGCAGTAAGAATTATAAAAAAACAACAATAAAGCCTAGCATCAGTTATCGTGATATGCAATGGGGAAAAAAGTGTCTTGAGTCAACACAGGAAGTCAGCAATGCAATGACATATAAGTGATTGAAAGGAGTTTAAAATGAATGCTAAAATTCACTGGGAGTCAGTACAGGGGTAATGTTAACCCTGATTCAGGACCCTTTGGGAGTCTTTCATCATATGGGGTCCTCTCCTGCTCCATTGACTTTTTACCCTATTTCCAATGTAATAAAATCAAAGATGGCTGACCTACGCCTCAAATTCTTCGTCGGTACTCCCGAGCAATACGCACGCTGCTGCCACCGGTGGTCGAAAGGTAGACTTTTCAGTTAGTTGAGGCTGGAGACGTTCTGGCAGGAAGCATCATGAAGCTGAAGCGCTCCTTGGTTCACCTCAGGCTGCCAAGCCAGAACCTAAAGGTGCCTCATAGCTACATCAGCTCATCATAAAGAGGCTAGGAGGGATTGTCCAAGATGGAGTTCAGCTCATCCTCTCCTTTGCCACCTCATTCAGGCTGCCCATGCTGAGCACTGTGACAGAGCCAGCCTTTTCTACCAGTTTGTTTCGCCTGCTGGCATTCGCTGGAAGGTGGACAGTCCCTCATCATTCATGTTAACTGAACTGCAGGGCAGAAGCTTGTGTTTCCATGTAGCCATATCTGATACACACCATTGACAAATACAAAATAAGCTGGCACAAATAATTGTCTATGAACTTCATGAGAATGGTATACGGTTATGAACTATAACCTAAAGTAAAGTTCATTGCAATGAAATATTGTAAGAACATATTCTTTATCAACGCTCAAATAATACAATTAATAAAGGAATTCAAAATGGATATTTTGTCAAATGTAATCCAATTTATTCTGTAATATAACTATTTTAAATTCAGTGTACTCTAGGTGATAACAGGTGGTATTGGTATCCCTGGTTTCCCTCCTACTGCCTAGTTATGTGACAGTAATTGTCACTGGTGATGAAAGACGCTTTTCCACTGTCATGTACTATTGTTTCCATGACAACTATGGTGATACCCATAATCCTTGCTGGCTCCCAACCAATCGCAAGTTCAGAAAAGCTCTGCTCCTACCTATGCAGATGGGACCCGGCAATAGTGAAATGGCGACAAGAAAAAGAGCTTCATACAGAACCAGTAACGCTGCAAACTCAGCTACAGTGCGGATGGTGATGCGAGTACAGACTGTGATGTTTCTACGGTGGCTGATGAGCTCAAGTGTGGAATCAAGTGTGGAAAATGGCTAAGACTTCAGCCTACCTTCATGACCACGGTTTGGTGTTTAAAGAAGATGTTTCCAAAGGCAAAGAAACAAACTCTGCCTGCGGTGAAGAGGTCTAGAGAGGCAGAGAAGACTGTTTACTACATGGGCACTCATGCCTTCATCTTTGGGGAGGGAGAAATGTCTCTACCTAACTGACTAACTGACTAAGTTTTATTTTTATTTTATTTTTAACACCTGAAAACAGATTTTGTTTAAATAACACTTTGTTAAAACACGAAGTAAGCTTGGAAATGCATAACCTTATCTTTGTTTAAATCTTAACAAGTGTAAGTTTTTGACATGGATCCTTCATTTATCGGTCAAAGCACAAGTCACCTATCTTGGTAATGCAATATGTAACGGGGTTGGTCGTTGTCGCAGTATCCATTTGGCTACTGGACTAATTGTTTGGAGTTGCTGCTCCTGCCCAAAACCAATAAAGAATCTTGTGAGCACTATGTTACTGACATGCTTCCTTTAGGATGTGTGTGCTTCCTCTATGTTCATCTTCATTCATTCATACATTCAGGACACCTAACCCTTTGTCCTATTTTATTGCTGTATCTCTTTGTTGTCCAGGTCAGGCCTGGCAGAACACTGATAAAGCCCTACTCTCAAACTATACACATTATTCCCTTGGTAATCTTCACTGACCTCCTGTATGTCTGTGTGTTCATATCATATATAAGGTTGTGTTAGGTATTTCTAACTCTGTTACCTATGTACGTGTGCTCTCCCGATGCATATGCTTGAATAAACTTCCACCTTCGTTTTCCTCGACAAAACGAATTGGAAGAGAATTTATTAATCTCATTGGAGTCAAAAACAGCCAAAACAATACAAACTAAAGAAATACCAACGTGACCTGAATGAGTATAAAGAAGGTGCAATCTATCGATGGCAGAAACCAAACTACCAACAGAAAAGGGGGAACACTTTTTCATGGCATGTGCCTCAATAAACAAGTGAAATGTGAGTATCCAGTGTCGTGGAAAATTGCCTGTCAGCACTCAGAACTCTTTCAATAACACAAAACACTGATAGGTTGAAGCACATAAAAATATACAGTATACAGATATACTGGAGAGAGAGATACCTTGTCACAGGTTAAGTCAAAATCTCTCTAAACTCTCTCTGAAAATCAGCTTTCTACAATCTTTATAGTTTCTTTGGAAACAAAGGAGTCTCTCATGATTGGTTCTCTCATGCTTAGATAGCATGCCTAACATGGTTCATCCTATGGGCTCTCTCCCTTGAAGGCTCTCTCTGGCCTGCCGTGCAACATACAGGCACATGTCCATAACATGTGACAACACAGTATCAGTACGACCAACCACAAAATGGTAAATGATAAATACTGGCATTCCAATCCAATTTACTTTCACACCAGTCATTTTTTCCCCAATTTTGGATTTGCAACCTCATTCCTTTCTTAGTTATTTTGGATTCTAACTCTATCATTCGATTTTATATGAGATATGGGGATTGGTATGGGGTTGTATTCCTGTTGCTTTTTGGTAATGGGAGTACAGTATTTTCGATTAGTTAATGTTATGAAGTAACTTACAATAAAGGTTATATTGGAGTAAAACACTAAAACTCAGTTTATTCTATAGCAGTCTTTAAGTAATAAAGGAGAACAGTTTTAGTGTAGACATGGAAACCTTATCAAGTTTAATTCAATGTGCCCTGTGGTGAATCCAGGAGTTTATCAACAAAGGGTGACGTGATGACGTTTCCATCCCACCGGACGTAAATACGACGTCACATCTCTGCGCCCACGCAAGCTTGCTAATGGTTTAACTGCGACGCTAGGCTGCAGAGACGTCTCTTCTCATCGTGTCAAAATGTCTCGAGTCCAGATGCTGAGAGCGTTGATGAAGCAGCGACTAACTGCGGCTGTTGAAGAGATATTTGGGCTGTTTGAAAGAACGATAGCAGAGTACGAGGAGGAGGTTTCTCGTTCAAAACAGGAGAACGACCGACAACGGAAACTACTGGACGCTGTTTTGAACCCTGAAATCCGGTTACACAGAGCAGGTTTGTTATTCGTTAGTCATACATAGTTGATGTCATTTCTATCACATTAAAATCCATGTTGTTATTGCCTTTCCCACTAACATGGCTCAAAGGGCTTCGGTAGTAATCGACCCTCTGTCTGCATGGAGCCTCCTGCCTCCTGACACTCCTGGCCTCTTTCTGATGGTACGCAGTATTAACTAAATGTTATCAATCAGCTACGACACCAACATGTTGACGACTCCTTGTTTTCATTTAGGTACTTTAAACGCCAGAGGGCGGAGTCAGTAAGCCTAGATCCTAGCTTGCTTGACTGACGTTATGACGTTGACACCGACGGTCGCTCGAGACCCGGAAGAGCCCGAATGTGTTGTCCGCAGCAGGAAAATGGAACTTTAAATCACTTTGTACTGACAGACCTGCAAACTGTGCCAGTTATTTTAGTGGTATGTGTGGCACAAACCTAACCTACAAGCTAGGGCAGGGCAATAAGGACAAAAACCTTTTTATCGCGATAATTCCACCCATTTGTCACGATAACGATAAATACAACGATAATCAGATCGCTCAAATGTAAGGGCACAGGAAGCTCTACGTCGGGCTGCCATCAACCCTCCTGTTTTGACCTCTCATTCTAGACTTTAAAGACTTGAATTATCAAATTTTCACCTGGAGTGTGCAGCAGCTGTTGACTGATAACGTTCATCAGAAGTTCTGCTCAGTTCTCCTCCTCTTTTCTCAAGTGCGCGAGTCGTTTCGTCTGTCTATTTCAATAAAAAAGAAAACGACTCACGACCTTTGGCTTATTAAGAAAAGCAGAATTAAGTGTATGCCACGTTCCAATGTTGTTCAGCAGGAAAACAAGGGGAGCAGTTTAATATTGAGGAATGAATTCAACGTGAGATACTTTGTGTTTTTGTTTTGTTTTTGTTGCGTGTCTACCGGTGTAATTACGGTAGAAAAGCAATTTGGACCAAAGACGGCAGAGTGACGCCATCTGACGGAAAAGTCAGACTGAAGCTCAACCTGTTTACGATTGTACTTCATATAAGTCGTCATAGGGCTGCACGGTTATCACAAAAAATGTAATTGCCGATGAATTGCGTGATGTCGATTAATAGAATTGCAATTAAATACATATTTTATGTTGCCAACTGCATATAGTGTAGTCTGTATAAACAACCAGAACAAATCAAACCGATGTGTAGTGATGAACCTGCAGCCCCAGGCGGACAGAGCGTCTCTCAACCCTTGAGCAACCTCCCCTCCCCTAAATACAACGCGATGGCTTCCGTTATCTCCGTTTGCCTTGGGGAGCTTGCTGGGTGTTACAGAGTAAACCAGTAATGGTTGTCTAACTCACTGGGACTCAGGCCCGTTTAGAGCAGTTTAAAAGTAAGTTAGAAAAACATGATTTTGACACAGCAGGAGTATTAAATGAAATGATTGTAATCTTCATTAATTGTGCAAAGTCATGAAAAGAACTTGATTTGGCACTAACACACATACATGCAGTGAATTTGTTTCTTCGCACACCCCTGACTAGATATACACACAACACATCACCCCACATACACATTTTGTCAGGTCAGAGGACAGTCAGCCATTGAACAGCGCACCTGGAGGTTAAGTGCCTTGCTCAAGGGCACTTCGGCAGTGTTGGTGGGCACTGTAGCACCAGTCATTTTTTCAATCACCAGCTCACAGCTGGAATACACCCTCCTGGTGGTGCCGGGGATCGAACCAGCGACTCTCCGCTGATGGGTCTGTCTCTCTAACCACTAGGCCAACCTGCTGCCATAATAAGTCGTGGTTGATCACAAAAGATGTGTGTGGTTAGAAACACTGACAATGAGAGTGACTGATTTGTTTGTTTTTTTCAACAGTTAAAGAATCTCTGTAGAATTCAAAATTAAGTGTATGAAGATTGAAGAGTAACATTCTTTCAATATATATATATATGAGTATAGATCTTGGACATTATCGAGTACACACACAGTGTGAGTATGGTGTTGGCAATGTAGATTTTTATCAATTTGTATGTCTGCTGTCGACAAACTAATGCTAACAGGCTTTGAGACTGCTAGCATCGCTAGTGAGTTAGCACTACCCTGCTAGTATCTGGATGGCCAGCGTTTATGACTAATACAGTGTTATACAAAGCTGGTGGAGCTCTTAGGGTCCCCAGAGAATCAAGAATGGTAGAACTTCTACTAATTCATTTCTCAATCAGTAGAATAAGAGAGTCTATCTATTTATCTGTCTGTTTATGGGTCCTCAGCATGAAATGTTACAAGCCCTAGACTAGGAAGCTAGCTGAGGAATATTAACTCAGGGAGGTGTTATCATATGGAGTTGGTACACTGTAGGGAAGGTAAATAACAGTTTGATAACCTCTAACAAACAGGCTTGTGTCTCGCTTGCCCAACTTGGTGTTTTGAAAGTGAAATTAATTGTAAAATAGTACGAAATGGGTGATCTCTAAATGTAAAAGTACCAACAACCTTAAGTTAACTGGTTCTCTTATCTTTTGTCCTTCCTGTCAGATGCTCCACAGCTGCTGGTCGGTAAAGAAGAGGTTCCCCCTGAGCAGCAGCAGTGGAGCCCCAGTCTGGACCAGGAGGACCAGGAGGACCCAGAGCCCCAACGCATTAAAGAGGAACAGGAGGAACTCTGGACCAGTCAGGAGGGAGAGCAGCTTCAAGGCCTGGAGGAGGCTGATATCACCAAGTTCCCATTCACTCCTGTCCCTGTGAAGAGTGAAAATGAGGAACCTCAGTCCTCACAGCTTCATCAAAGTCAAAGTGAGGAGAACAGAGAGGCAGAGCCTCTAGCCAGCACCTCAACTGAACAGATGAAAACAGAAGCTGATGGAGAGGACTGTGGAGGACCAGAACCAGCCAGTAACTTAGATCCAGCTAGTGATTTACAACCAACTAGTGATGACCAGCTCCTCTCTTCACACTGTTCTGAAACAAGCAAACCTCAGTCAGGTTTAGACACCAGGAAATCCTTGAAAAAACAGGAAGTCCTTGTAAGTCCTTGTAACAGATCTCATACTGGGGACAGGCCCTTTAGTTGCCCATTGTGTGGTAAAACATTCAGGAACAGTGGAGCAGTGAGAAGACACATGACAGTACATACTAGGGAGAAACCATTTAGTTGTTCTGTCTGCAGCAAAACATTCAGCCAGAGGGGAACAGTGGTGAGACACATGACCTGTCATACAGGGGTAAAGCCTTTCGGCTGCTCAGATTGTAACAAACGTTTTGGTGTGAAGGCAGCATTGGTTCGACACATGAAATGCCATAGTGGGGAGAAACCCTTTAGTTGTTCATTCTGCAGGAGAGGTTTTAGACAATCTAACAATCTGGCAATACACATGAGAATCCACACAGGGGAGAAACCCTATTGTTGCTCAGTTTGTGGGAGAAGATTTCGTCAAAAAGGACCTCTGGATATACACATGAGAATCCACACCGGGGAGAAACCTTTCAGTTGCAGTGTTTGTGGGAAAAGATTTCGTCAACGGCCACAGCTCAGAATCCATAAGTGTGCTGGTGAGAGCAGCAGCAAGTGAAGCTGCAGGTTGAGCTGAACTGTTCAGCAGTAACAGAACAATAAACCAGAGACACATCACGATAGTCCATCCTTCAGGAGGAAGCCCAAACCCTTCTAGTCAGTGTTGTGGTTAGGGATGCAGCCAGATCTGAAAACTGCTCATACACATCTTGTAAGAGAGATAAATTACTATTGCTGCTGTTTGACTCCAATTCAGGTTAAACATGCCCTTGTCAGTTTCATTATCAGTTACATGCCAGTTAATGTAGGGCTGGGCAATGATTCAATGTTATGGTTTATTGTCTTTCAATAGAATAGTGAAGTACACAGTGATCAAGTTATTGTGATACACAATTGTCTATGATAAAAAAGCAAATACTAAATAAAATCTGTAACAAAAACAAATTAGGGATTTTTTTTGTGTTGAATTGTTTGAATGACCATGCAGTTCAATGTGACGGACATTAATGTTTAGCATGTTGGAAGACGTCAGTTACAAACTGATAACCATAATATTAACTTCATCACCATGTCACGAACATTTATAGATTTTTTTAATGTAAATATTACATGTATTGGACACCAACATCAAACTGTTACCTGATGGTCACTTGACAGCTCTCATACTGTCTTGCCATACCGGACACACAAACACCAACCTTTTCTTTTAGAAAATAAACCTTCACTTGTTTCTGTTTGTTTATATTCGCTGACCCTCATTTCCAGTCAATTTATTTACTTTCCATTCACTGAATTAGGTTTATATACATATAACTGTCTACCACCATAACAAATAAAGGTTATGATGCTAATAGTTATCAAATCCAGGTCCCTGTTTTGTGTGGTCACAATAGAAATAAGGAGCAAGTGGTGAGAATCAATTCTTGATACAACTTACTATGTTACTGTTAACAGAACTGGAAGCGTCACCGTTTTCTCAACAGGAAGTTATGTGCAGCCTGCATGGCTCCGACTACACTGGGTTGTGTTCTGGTGCACAAATGGGACACTGGACATCATCTTTGTATCAGGTTTATTTGAGTTTACATAAAGCAAGAAAAACAGGTCCTCAATCAAGTTCAATGCAGACTGACTATAACAGAAATAAAACAAACACGTAAATAAATGAGGTGACATGTTTTTGTAGATATTGTGCAACAGGCATGTGGCTGATTTACAGAACTTCACTGACTAAATGACATTCTCTTACTGCCACTTTTCAGCGCAGCCTCTTTATTTGCCACATCCCTTGTCAGTCAGGCTAGCTGTTAATTTCCAAAGCTGCTGGTCTTCCTCAGTCAGCTCTCCAGTTCCTCAGCTGTGACCTTGAGGTCAGGCTGGTGTGCCTCTCTTGATTGGAAGAGATTGCAGTCCTTTAGCACCTTATCCAAAGTTGATAATTGCCACTATGTGGGGATCAAACCCACAACCCTGAGAGTATCATGCTCTACCAACTGAGCTGTCCAGGCCAGACTAAACCCACACATTAAAACAGTTCCCAGTCTCAGCCTGTGGAGTATGGCTCTCTTCACAGCTGTGTAGTTAGCTAGCCAGATCACAGCCTGAGGTCCTCAGACAGATTCCTATTGGCTGTTCCAAAGATCATATTTTTCAAGATTGTATTTTAGGTTATAGATATTTTACCCTATGTTTCAGAAATTCTCCCTTCTTCATTAATGTACAAAGTAGAATAATGAATTGAAAAAATATTACTAGTCAGAGTTAAGAGCGCAGGGTGTCGTGGGCATTTGATTGGAAGAGACAACACATCTGCAACGCATTTGATTGGTGCACTGTATTTGCACCAATACAACACATTATGACCAGACAGCTTTGCATACATATTACATGGTGTGAACAAATACAACTTTACCAAGACAGTAGAGTCTGATGGTCAGATTTTATCGCATTAATGGAGAGAAGCAACAGGGTGAGCCCCATCTGACTACCATAAACAGTCAAAACTGAGGGGATTTCTGAACGACAACCAGTTATATTGCCGTCTTCTGGCGCCCTATGTCTATCAACTGGTCATGAAGCTGCTAAACTCAGTCTAAGAATCTAAGTTTATGATGGCAAACCAATGATGAAGTTACAGAACAACATGGAAAGAAAGCATTTCAGTAGGTATCGTTTACATCAATCCCTGATTTTAACATTTCAATCAAGTGAAAAATCATCTTGAAAGATAAACCTTGATCACTCTCCTTGATCTTCCTTCACATTTGCACATCCTGGAAAAGTTCAATTTGATCAGCGCCGATTTGCCTCTGATCTGGGGCTTTTTCACGGCAAGCTCCATAAGCTCATTCATTCATGAGTCAAAAAATCAGGACTACAATCGTGCAGTCTGAACTCGCTTAGATGCGTTTAAAGTCAACCAACCTAGTGTGCAGCCGTAGAAGGAAGATGAGTATGACCCCACCTGGTAGCCAAAAAAACAGCTACTCTTCTTATTTTTCTTTTCTGGGAGGAGAAAAGACAATTCATAGGTTATTTAAAAGAAAAAATAAAATATCTAACCTAAAATCAAACAGCCACTATGCAATTACATTTCTACAGCTTGACTTCTGAGCCCATGATAAGGAAACCCCAAGATACCAAGAGACCCTTCCTCAGCGTTCCTGTGACACTCCAGACATTACACATCGATGAATCCAAGTAATTATTTCTTGTAACTATGCCGCTGCACAGGGTCGTACAAAAGGCGAACCCTTAAACCTTTCGGTTCATGGAAATACTGTAAGCAGTCTCGGGCAGTAGTACAAGTGAGCTCTTCAGCCGGAGCCAAGATGGTGTGCAGAACATGTGACACTACTAATGAACCAGGTCACAATGCCCTTGTGAAAACACCTAGCCTGATGTGTTTGTGTCACCATGGTGCACTATATTTTGCCCTGTCATCAATGCATGTCCAGCTGTCTTGGTGGGAGGAGCCTCTCTGCTCTCACAAGCATACTGATGTTTTTTAACATTTGAGAGCCAACTAAATCTTTTCCCACAAACACTGCAACTGTAGGGTTTTTCTCCTGTGTGGATTCTCATGTGTGCCTTCAGATTATCTCTTACAGCAAAACTTTTACTACAGACTGAGCAAGTAAATGGTTTCTCTCCTTTGTGGAGTTTCACGTGTCTGTTCAGGTGTCCTTTCAACCCAAAACCTTTCCCACAGATTGAGCAAATAAAGGGTTTTACCCCAGTATGACTAGCCATGTGTTTGCCTATATCTGAAGAAGAGATAAATCTTTTACCACAAACTGAACAACTAAGGGGTTTGTCCCCAGTGTGGCTTTTCATGTGTCTACGCATTGCTGAATTCTGGCTAAAACATTTCTTACAATATGAACAGCTATAAGGTTTCTCCCCTGTATGAATCCTTGTGTGTCTCCTCAGGTTTCTATGGCAGCTAAATGTTTTACCACAAACTGAACAACTAAGGGTTTTGTCCCCATTGTGGGTTTGCATGTGTCTATGCCTTGCTGAATTCTGGCCAAAACTTTTCTTACAAACTGAACAGCTATAAGGTTTCTCCCCTGTATGAATCCTTGTGTGGTTCCTCAGGTTTCTACGGCAGCTAAATGTTTTACCACAAACTGAACAAGCCATGGTTTTTTCACCAGTATGGGATCTCATATCATTTACAAGGGTCTCATTGTTTTTCAGTGTTTGTAATCCTGACTGAGGTTCACTAGTCTTCTTCCAATCATCATCTCTGTCTTCAGTCTCAGGTTCAGAACAGTGTGAAGAGAGGAGCTGGTCATCACTAGTTGGTTGTAAATCACTAGCTGGATCTAAGTTACTGGCTGGTTCTGGTCCTCCACAGTCCTCTCCATCAGCTTCTGTTTTCATCTGTTCAGTTGAGGTGCTGGCTAGAGGCTCTGCCTCTCTGTTCTCCTCACTTTGGCTTTGATGAAGCTGTGAGGACTGAGGTTCCTCTTCATCATCTTCACTCTTCACAGGGACAGGAGTGAATGGGCATTTGGTGAGATCAGCCTCCTCCAGGCCTTGAAGCTGCTCTCCCTCCTGACTGGTCCAGAGTTTCTCCTGTTCCTCTTTAATGTGTGGGGACTCTGGGTCCTCCTGGTCCAAACTGAGGCTCCACTGCTGCTGCTCAGGGGGAACCTCTTCTTTACTGACCAGCAGCTGCTGGGCGTCTGGAGGTATGGCTGAAACAGATATAAGTTAACCTCAGCATGCCATCATTACTTCATAACGTTAATGTGCTCAAGATGCTACCTTTACAGTTACTCACAACATAAATGGCACAAAATGTGTGAATAATGTGAAACTATCAGTTG
>OOFE01023219.1:67584-80591 GCA_900323365.1 Monocentris japonica | reverse complement strand
ATCAGCCATAACATTAAAACCATTCAGCGGTAGACAGGGGTCAGCATGGGCACTCTGACCGGTCTGCGGCTACGCAGCCCCATACGCAGCAAGCTGTGATTCACTGTGTGTTCTGACACCTTTCTATCATAGCCAGCATTAACTTTTTTAGCAATTTGTGCTACAGTAGCTCAAGTCAAGAACTTTATTTGTCACATACGTATACAGGATGTGCAGTGAAATGAAAAGTGGCAATGCTCTTCTGTGGGATCAGACCAGACAGGCTAGTCTTCGCTCCCCACACACATCAATGAGCCTTGGGCGCCCATGACCCTGTCGTTGGTTCACCAGTTGTCCTTCCTCGGACCACTTTTGGTTGGTACTAACCACTGCATACCGGGAACACCCCACAAGACCTGTCGTTTTGGAGATGCTCTGACCCAGTCGTCTAGCCATCACAATTTGGCCCCTGTCAAAGTCGTTCAGATCCTTACGCTTGCCCGTTTTTCCTGCTTCCAACACATCAACTTCAAGAACTGACTGTTCACTTGCTTCCCAATATATCCCACCCCTTGACAGGTGCCATTGTAACAAGATAATCAATGTTATTTACTTCACTGGTTAGTGGTTTTAATGTTGTGGCTGATCGGTGTATATATACATGTGTATTGTTTATGTTTTGAAGCTATGTGAGTGTTTGTAATTGTGAATGTGGAGCAGAGCGCTGCTGAAAAAAGAGCATGTGTACCCAGCCAACCTATCCTGGGTAAGTAAAGGAAATAAAGGTCAAATATGGACCCTGAGTTAACATACGTACATACATGCACACACACTCACAATGACACAGTGAAACTCATACATACACACACAAACACACATACACAAACACACATCATCCTTGTATAGCCAGCCTGCTGGGAGGATTGGATGTAAGAGACTTGTGTCTGATATAGGGATAATGTTTATGTATGTTAGTTAATATTTATGTTGGGGGAGATGATGGGTGATAATGGCTCTATCCATAGACGTTCATATCTGCTGATGTGTAACAAAATCAGAGCTGCCTGTGTTCCCTGATCAGCCAGTCAGCTTCAAACTACTACTGTTTGAAGCTATGATTGTTTGAAGTGTTACAAAAACACACTCAAGGGAATTAGAACAAGATAGCTTTTGTGAGGAGAAGAAGTGACAATTAGCATCCCCGTTGGTTGTGTTAATTCCTGAGAAAATCCCTATTTACTCTCCCATTGATAAGCACAAATTTTTTTTTTCATGAATAACTGCACCAATAGACTGGGTTATAAACTATTACCACTAATAAAGTTCATTGCAATAGCTCAATTTTGTGTTCAGCAGCTGGTACTGCTTGTCTGTGCATTCCTGTAGGAATGCTTTGTGAGCCTGTATTTCTTTTTATCATAAAAGTGACTTGCTACATGATGCAATAGCAAAAGGTGAAAAAGGTTTGGAATATTTTGTTGTAAAGGCAAAGGTCAGGAACAAAGACGCACCGTTTATAAAAAAAATTTGTTTACTTTTAAATTCACTAGTTTTTATTGTCTTTCTTTATGTAATAAATATAGTCTACTGCAAGATTTGAAAGACTAAACAACAAGGCTAAACAAGCTAGGGTAACCACACCCAAAGCAAGAATGGAGAAAGATGTCATTGGTTTGGAGGCATGTCAACGGGAGCCTCTGTGCAAAAAAGTTGCAGAAATGATTAGATCTTCCCACGGCTCAATCCCGCTTTATATCACATCTATCTCAATCTCCATCTAGCACATCCTTGACTTCTTCAACAATCCCAAACACATGCATGCACACACACACACAAACACAAACACTCACGCACCCTTAGAACAGCTATACAACTATAATCATCCAGTAACATTAAGGTCACACTAGAGCACCTGTCTGCATGCCATGGCCCAGTGTTGTGATGAGGAAGCTTACCAACACATAAATTCAGATCCACAGGCTGGCAATACTGTCTGGCTCATCAAGTATCGACACAAATACATAGTGCTGATGACTTAGGTCAGCGCAACAATTCATTCCCAGAGCACAGATACATACACATATGACCTAAAACAAGGATGCTCCTTGCTTATGTCATGTGCATCTCTTGTGTATGTCCTACCTGTCTGCATGTATCACTAATGGATGATTTTCTCATATTTATCAAGATGTGTTCTAGGCCCATACGCTCACATCCTCCCCTAAAAGGCGATGCATATTCTAGCTTACTGGCTAGTCGACTATAATCATCAAGATTTGTTCATCAATAATGATCAAACCTACCTCTTCCTCCCTTCCTTAAGTGATCAAAGTAACACCCAAACCCTCATCCTTTCCCTGTGATTGGATAGTAAATGATCTAGAATCCCAGCCTACCTCCTCCCATTGGTGGATGTAACGAATGAGTCTGGACAGCCTCAGCAGGCGCAGCAGACTGAGGATCTTGGTGAAGCGGACGATGCGGAGCGCCCGGGCCGTCTTGTACACCTCCGAGTCGATCCCTTTCTCCACGATAAGGAAGATATAATCCACAGGGATGGAGGAGACAAAGTCCACCACAAACCAGGTCTTCAAGTACTTCTTCTTAATCTTCTTGGGGTCCAGGATGATCTCGGTGTTGTCCTCGAACACGATGCCCGTCCTGAAGTTGAGCACCAGGTCCATGAGGAAGAAAGTGTCAGAGACCACGTTGAAGATGATCCAGGGCGTGGTGGTCTCGTCCTTGAAGAAGGTGATGCCCACGGGGATGATGATCAGGTTACCCACCATGAACATCAGCATGGTGAAGTCCCAGTAGAACCTGATGGTGGTGGAGGAAGAGGAGATGGTTAGAGAAGAGGAGAGATGGTTGCAGCGCCCACTCACACATTCATAGGCATGAAGTACAAATGCACACAAACACACACGAGGGGCTCACATTGTTCAGGATTATATACTTCAGGATTATATGGTTCTCTATGAGTTGAGGAAATTCTACAGGCCTTGGGCTTATGAAACCTTTTCAAATCTCTATCGGATAAAACGTATAAATGTGTGGAGGTCAAGCTAAAAACAAGCTGTTTATTTAGTTCCTGAAATGTTGATATTTTGGAGGTTTCAGTGACAGCATGATAGCATATTACATTAAAGGGAATGGTTTACGCTGTATTTGTTGTTTTGGACACTAGTTTTATGTACTAGATTATTGAGTCTGAAGACTGAAAAATGATGCCTAGACTATTTGCTATGCATATCACATGACAGTAACGATGCTGACGTTGCTTGCTCTATGACAAGTGGTTTGTCTTATTCTCTCTTCATCATGAGGCAATGCACTTTCATAGATTACACACACACATACACACACACACACACACACACACCACCACCACTAACCACGACAACAACAAATGGCTGGTCTACTGTGAAAAATCTAATTTTTCTAAGTGTTATATACTTTTCAATAGTCACTAGATATGCCCTCTGCCTCATGACAAGGTCATACCAAGGACAAGTGGAAAGGCAAGGATGTTACATGAAAGACAATTGGTGGACAAAGGACTCCCAAAATAGCAGCCCTTGAGGGCATTTCAGGGATCATCACTGCTACAATGTTGCATTCCATCACCAATATGCAATTTATTAATGGCTATATACTTTATTTGTTGCCAAAACACGTGTTGCCCATCAGCCAATTACGTCACAAAGGCTACCTGTAGCTTAGGAATTTCTGCATTTTATTATGAGACTGAGACCTACATCGATTTGTCCGTCATCGTTTAACTAACAACAATATCAGTCAGTTGTATTGCTGTCTAATCAGCTGAAGGTACGGCGGGGTCTATGGAGCACAGAGACGAACAGATAGGTGTGTCGCTGAGTCATGACTTGACTCTTCTATTTCAGAAAATGTCCTATCGCTGCACAAGTTAGGCTTTATTTGTTGCCTGGTAGCATTCCTCATAACCCCATTACTTTACAGGCTATTTAATCATATTTTGATGGTAACATCGTAGTCTCTGTGCGTATCCTCTGGCGATTCCTCGCAATTTACACTTTTGATGATTGGATGAGCTGTCCTTGGTGCTGAAACTGATGTTTGCACGCATTCCGACTTAACGACTCATCTTGTTCAAGTTCATCTTTACTACGGAACTCATTAGGCTTCAATAAAGCTTTCAAAAATGTCTCAGTCTATAGATTCATGAACACACGGCACCGGTTTGTAACGAAGCAAGAAGTTGTAATGTATTCGTTATAAATGTGTCGCCAAAACAACAACAGATCAGATACCCAAATAAATTTTAAAACAAAAGTACATAGATCTACACAGTGGGTCTACCTTACAGTCCGATCGGTTACATTCTTCAGAGCAAATGATGTCTTTATTTCTTTCAATGTGAAATGATAAAGATCTGTGTGAAATGTGGCGACTAACTGTTTTTGTTATTTTATGTTTTTTTACGCACTGGCATCGAGACTATATCAAAAAGTAGGTAAATACTAATTTTGATGCAAATTCTTCATTGAGCAATTCGACTCTGAGTTGGACAAAAGTTGAACAACTTTATGTGGCATGAATGCATGACGAGTTTAATTATTTAAGGAGCTAATCTAGTTAGGTTAAATACAGAAAACACGTCCATAACGTGCAAATTGTACAATAGTATGTGGCCTTTCTCATTATTTAGCTTGGCCAGATAAAACTCAGGTGTTGTCTATGTCATTCTCTCTTCAAGTCCTGCTTTTAAAAAGAAAGCTGTTTGATACGGATTTAAGGATGAGCATTTTAGCTGGAATGTATCACTTAGACATTCATCCCGGAGTCTGTCAATAGGAACATTTTAATAAATCACATGCTAATCCATAATCCAGGCAGTTTACTCAATCTCGAAGTATGCGGTGTTTAACCTAACTCAATTTGACCCATACCTGAAGTCGCTGTATGGGTGGATAATCCAATTACCCGCTGATTTTACGCGCTCTTGTTCCTTCTCAACTGCCTTTTGGCTGCCAAACATACGCAGGGAGAATTTGTTAACTCCAGGCTGAAGCATTGAACTAAACTGTCGCTGCATGTATGTCCGATTGTCTGTGGAGTCCCCGTCATCCGGCATAATCTGGGAGCCATCCTCTGGTTTGACAAATGTGACAGAATTCCTGGACTGTTGGCTCGGAGTCTGTCCAGGGAACGAGTCTTTACTATTGGGGGCATTGGAGAAAGAAACTCTGGATTCCTTTTTCTCAATTTCAGCCGTGGTGGTGACCCCGGGAACCTCGGCCCCTTGTCCCTGTGTCAGGGACCCCGCGGAGGTGATGGAGCCGTCCATGCTTGCAGCCTGCCCTTTGCCGTCGTCAGCTGCAACTATTCCACCTGTCTGCTTCTCCTGTCTAGAGATGAGAGAGGAGAGGCTCCCTGAACTGGTCGGGTCCCTTCTGCAATCTCCGTTTTTGTTGCATATCATACCGGTGGCTCCCTCGCCTATAACCCCGGTTACGGCTGCCTCTGAGACTGTGTCCCCTCCACTCCTGTGGTCTGAGCCGCGTCGGCCGCCAGCAGCATCTCCCTGGCATAACAGAGAAGATGCAGTGGTGCCAGTGGGAGTGAACGGTGCGGACTCCTCGTCTTGCAGGAGCCACAGCTCATTGTTGTTGGAGTTCTTGCGCGCAATGGACGCGGCTCCCCCTCCTGGCGTAAATTTCTTCATCTTGATACCTCCGCTGTTCCCATCCTCGCATCCGGTCAAGCTGGATCTTTGGGGTGATCGAGGCTGTTGGAATTTGGACTCCTCCTTGCCGTCCTCTGCCTCGTCCATTACAGACAGACAGAGACAGCCGCTCCCCTGCCTTGAACCTGGGCGAGGCTGAGCGGCGGCGTTGGAAACTGTGTAGAGTTCAAAGCACCACTTTAGGATACAGCACCGGTGGCGTTGCTATAGCTGCAACCTGGCTGCAGTTATTGTGTGTGTGTGTGTGTGTGTGTGTGTGAGAGAGAGAGAGAGAGAGAGAACAAAACCATGGGACCATATGGCAACATTACTCTTACGCATCACGAAATAGGGCTGCAATAATGTATAGCCTACGTGTCGAAGGAAAAAGCTACTACACAAAATAAAATAAATGACTGTTGTAATAATATGATAGGCTACCCATGGGGGCCAAGTCCAGGGCACACCCAGCCTAGCATTGTATTTAGGCCTAATTAGACCTATACTTAATAAAAGACTTGATTAACACAAGGAACTGTAGGCCATGAAAAGGTGACAGATTGAGATTTCAAGACACCATGAAACCACGAAATTCTGCTGTTTATGGCTTCAAGTGGTAATGTCAGTGTTCAGTTCAGAGGGGTGTGGCTCGAAAGGGTTCAACAATCCATAATCCATACTGCCAGGATCGAGTGATCCATAATAATCTATGATCTAACTACATTAGTAGGGCCCTACGTCAAAAGTCTTATTGCCCGTTGCTAAACCTAAATAGTATCCATGTGATCAGGACTGCTTCTCTTGATTAAATGGCTCCACCCTGTGGCAAATTCTACAGGAGTACCATGAGAGACTACAATGGACGCTCCTGTGCCTTCATTATGCCTTTTCTACCCAGTAGGCACACAGAAAGGGGTCCAAGAAAAAAATAGGTTTTGTGTATGAACAAGATACAGAATCATATTACCCTTTTGAGCATTGCTTTACCGTTTGCATGTTAGTTGTCTGAAGGTTTTGCTAATTACTTTTGAAGCGCAACCAAATTTGGTCCCTAACCACAGAGACCCTTTAACTACTTAAACTTTCATTTGTCTTGATTTTGAAGCCCTCTTTAACTTTGTTTTAGAATTGTGGGATACAAATAAAGTTAGTTATTAATCACAACCGGAGGACAGTCAGAGTCCAAACCATTCCAAAGGTGACAGTCCTGCTGTCAGTCCTTACAGGCTCTGGAAAGCCCCACCTAAGGAGTTTAGGCTGTCTAAATCAATAATGCGCTTCAAATCACTTCTCAAAACACATTTTCAGAAAGTGAAATTCATGTTGTAATTCATTTCTACTTCTGTTTTATTATTCTTTTGTTCATTTTATTTTTATGTAACTTTGTCTTAATGCATGCCTTTTTATTGCTTGGCTTGCTGACATTTAATTAGTGTGCTTGTGCAAGTGGCATGGGTGGCAGTTGGTGATTTGGGTGGGAGGAGCTGTCTGCCAACCACAACCCTGAGTGTCGTCCACAATGTCCAGTGACCAGAGAATCAGTTTGCAGAAAGCTTCCCTTCAAATTGGTTGTGCAAATATTCAAGTTTGTGTGAAAATCATGCTCCCCATAACACACACATGGTGGAATGAGTGACACTACTTCTTTTAATACTACAGCTTTTAATACTACAAGTACTACTAATACTACAGCTTTTAATACTACAACTATTACTACTGTTAATACACTTAATACTACTACAAATACTACAGCTTTTAATACTACAAGTACTACTGCTACTACTACCAATTGAATGGTGGAATGTTCAGTTGCTAGAGTGCACCACTAGAGTGGTGACAGGTGGCGATTTGAAAATACCCACATTTTGTAAATTGTTGCTACTCCTAGAGCTTTTACAGTATAGACATATTACCCACCAAAATGTTCAGCTTTTCACACTTTGTCACCTTTAATGTTTATTATTGGGAAATAATCAACATATAATTGATGTGGACTCTGTTAGGCCGCCCTCTGCTGAAGGCTTAGGGCAGCTGTCACAGTTGCTTGCCCTGCTATTCAGGAAACAAGTATCATGATTCTGACAATGGTGGTGGTGATGTGGCCTAAATCGCAATAGTAGGGTATTTCTCATGTGCAGCTGAGAAATATTAAACTAAAAACAATAAAAACTAACATCACCATTTGGTGTACACTATAACATCCAAGAGTAGCCTGAGCCAAAGGCAATTTATATATGTGTTATTGTGCTAATATTAGACATTTCAGTCAAACCCATTGAAGAAACCCTTCATGAAACTTCAGGTACACAGGCTATAGGTTAATACATGTACTTGATGTCAGACTGTAAAATGTAATTCCATTGAAGCATAAATCAATTTGGTTTCTGAGTCCAGCAGCATCATTAGTGTCAGAGGGCCAATCTTTAATGCATTAGTAGTTTTTTCATTCAATACTTGCTAGTGTTCCTGGGTAGGCCATTTACCATTTATCTAAGCAAAGTCAACAGACCTTTAAAATCAAATACCTTTATTCAGATTGTACAAGTTGTTACAGTTGGTGTTCCAGCTACTTGCTAGGTAAAAGAATTACACATTTCTTACAAGGTCTTTTTTATATTCTTAACATACTTGATTAACTCTGAAATGGTACATATCCGGTCACAATACTAAGCAAGTCAAATAGAACATATGGCTTCTGAATGAGTTAGCTGTTTCAATAATCACAAATGTTTTCTCAGATCAATTAATTGAATTTCAATTAAGCATAGTCTACAATTTTAGATTTGAACATCAGTGCTTAACTTTTAGGTTGTATTCAGTAATCAGAAGCAACAAATGTTACACATCTCTTGCACTTGGTCCTTAAGAGATCTTAAATGTGGATGTGACTATGGCAACAGAAGCATTGATAAACTACAATTTAAAATATCTTAATAGGAAATGGAAAGAAAATAATGATCGACAGGACAGCAATGCTTTGCTTCCCCCACTATATGAACAGTGCATTCCTTACAGCAGAAAAAAAAAAAAAAATGGACATTGCAGTATAATATGTAGTGTCATTCCTGCATTTAATTCTGTTACATTTAAATAGTTCAACTAGTAACAACATCCAAAATGCAAGATGGAACAGAAAGTAAAGTGGAGCTTTGTTAAGGCGAAATACAAAATTCTGCCAAGGATGGTTTGTGATGGATTAGGGACCGCACACACATCTGAAGTCAAAAGCATTTCAATCATTGCGGAAAGAATGGCAGTGATGTACCAGGATCAAAAACATTTCACATCCTTATTAATAGGACTCGTGCTGCTTTACAAATGGCCATTCAAGGCTTGCAAATATAAGAGCACAGATTAAGAATTGTGAGGGTCCGTGTAGGAAGCATTAGCACAAACAGAAAATAACCACCAACAGAGCATTCCCTACATTACAATGTTTATTACTACAGACAAACACTTTGCTCGAACAGCATTTAAACTCATGCAATATTTGCCCCATGGCCTCTAACTGAAATAATTTCATACATGTCCCCTGGCTGCACAATATGGAGAGGAATATAGAAGAAATTAAAAGAGGAAATCAGTCCATTTCTCAAAACAACACTCTAGCACAAACAATTGTATTTAAAAATTGCAGGGTGCACTATATAATGTGCCACAGGACAGCTGAATGCTCCTGAAATCCTGGATTTTTGTCATCCAGGTGTCAATCTAAGAACGGAGGTAGGAAAAGAGCATGAGTGAGAGAATTGCATTAATCAATGTTTAAAAACAATTGGGCTAATTTTAAAATGCTTCTATATAATGTACCTATTGTTCAATGGCAAGATTAAACTAGTAAACATTGCGTATAGCGGGAAACTGTAGTAGAGAGTTACATTTTTAACTCCAAGAACAACTCATTTACAGACCATTTTCCCCCTGCCATACGCACCTCCTTCATTTTCTTAGTTAGAGTTCCTTTGCCTCACGTTCTTGTCCTTGTGGTTTGTGGCAGAATTGCTCTTTCTGAAACACATTAACAACCAAATATGAGTTATTAGTAACAAAAGACAACATCTGACATTAGAATCAAGGTACTAAGCAACTAGACTGTACTTACAGAGGAGCAGCTCCTGAGTCATCATCTGTATGGCAGTAAATAGTCAATGGAGGAAAACAGAAAAGAAAACTGTTATGAACCAGAAAAGGTCTGATGCAGTCTGAGCTGTGTTTGTCAAAGTTTGGCGTGAGACACACATGCTCCCCCTGGTTAATGGTAGCAAATGTTACAAATGACATGACATCCTCTGCAACTTTATTTTAACAAGGCAATGATAAAACCTAAATAAGCATGCCCACCAGTTGTATTCCTGAGAATGTAATTCAATGTAATGATGAATTCTTAGTTTGGCATCCATTATTATCAAGCAATTCTAAACCCCGTTACCCTTGATTATAATGTATGAAAAAAGATATGTTACTAAATACCATGTCATTTAATATAAATACAATACTAGGTTTGATTACCAAATCTGTGAGAAGAATTGAAAATACTCATTCCTGAGGAGTTCTTTGGCCATTACTGTATAATGGCCAGAATCATCCCTGAGCAGCACATGCAATACAAGCACCCAAATGAGAATGGAACATCGCAGTGGCCATGTTAAGATAAACACTGTCTGTAAATAGACAGAGCTAACAGGAAAGCGCTCAGGAATGTACAGTGGCGATGTTCACACCAGAGCAAGAGCATGTAGTCACGAAGTAAGGCAAAGAGTAGGCAACCTGTGGCCATGAATGAGACAAATGAGATCAGTCTTAATGGGTTATCTATCATTTATCATGCATTGAGTACAAAATGCAGACAGCATGCAGACAAAACGCTGAAACCTCTCACGTTAACCTTCCTAGTTTAACTTCAAACCATTACACTCTAGTTTAGCCAAGTGTGTTATTTGACTCTTTCATTGGCTCAAACAACAACAATATATATATCTGAGTTTGAGGACAAATAAATAAAGCAGTAAGAAAATATTAATTTCAGATTGCAAGGCCAGTGAAAGAGTGACCAAATCTTTAAGAACAGTCTTCTTAGAAGTGGTGACTATGAAAGCAGTTCATTCAGACTCCCATAGCTTTTTCTCAGCAGTCATCTCAGCTCAACCACTTCAGTCTGACATGCAGTTTTGATCACTTACCAAAACGCAAAAGCAGCAGCGAACAGAGAAATAAAAGTGTAAATAATAAAAATAATAGCTTCTATCACAGCTTGTTCACATAGAGCTGGACGCTCCAACTATAAACTATACCTGATTATTTTTATAGTAAAGACAGGAGATTATAATACCTAACGTAACCTAATGTAATGAAATCAATGACAGAAAAAAGGTACAAATATTACATGCATGCATCTACACCTAAAAAACAAACCTTTGCTTTAAGAGTCTAGAACTTGCCACTGGAGGGCGCTATAGTCACAACTAAACTGATGTTGACAGCCTGTAACTCTTGGGTAAACAGGGAAAGTCTAGAGTTCTTCATTTATCTCTTCTGTTCAAAGCTGAATGAGGGACTGAGGGTTGTTTGCATTATTTTTAGCCACAAATGAGGACAGAGCACCAGCCTACCCTACTTATAGTTGAGAGCAGGTTGGAAAATGACAGCATCCACCAGCCAAATGCTGCTATATTTAGGCTGTAGCTAAGGGTTTTCACTTGACCAACAACTTTGGCAGGTAACTAGTGATGGTTTGGGGTTTCTTTGCTGTTTGATTGGTGAAACAGCAAAAGTAGCCTGTAAGCACTGGAATCCACCAGCCACTGAAAAAATAAGGGGGTCCAGTTGAGGGCTTATGTAATATACCATAATTGAGGAAGCATGGCCTACGTACCATCGTTGACCTCATCAGGCTTTCTCCTCTTCTCATAGATGAAGATGATAGTGACCAGGATGATTACCTCGGCCACAATGCCAAGGAAGGGCCAGAGGGCGGCCAGGCGGCTGCGGATGCGTAGGTGGATCTCGTCAGTGGCTGTACCAATGTCACTGGTTCCAGAGCAGAAGTAGTCTCCCATGTCCTGGTCAATCTTCAAGTCATTGATGACCAGAGTAGTCTTGTTAGGGGTGCTCTTGATCGTGTATTTGTCACCGGTGCCATTGGCAATAGGCTAAGAATGGTGAACAAGTCAAGAGTTAGAGACAAATAACACATTAGACAGGATTGACATTTCTGCATTACTTAAAAAAAGTTGAATATCTATGACAAGCTTGAGAGAAAGATACCAATTGGCTGCCATCTGTCTCCAATTTAAACCAGTTCCAGTCAGTGGGTAATGGGTAGCCATGGCTCACACAGATCATCACACCCTTGTCCCCCTCATTGCCGTGCTCAGAGTGTTTGTAGGCAGCAACATGGGGAATCGCTACAGCAAGAAAGAGAAACAAACATTTAAATTAGGAATAGGAAGTTGTTGAATTTTGATAAAATGAGATTTGGGAATGGTGAGCCCATTTAGATACCAAATCAAAGCACATTTAAATAAGACAAAAAGATTGTCCTTAATAACTGATGCAATGGGCAACTTCACACTAGGGTTGGGAACCACAAATGTTTCCATAACCACCCAGATCAAAACACGTTTGCCTTTCAGATCCCCAATTATTAATTGCCATTTTTTCTTCTCTACTTAAAATACAAGAGCCACAACTTTTAATTCACTATCAAATTGTCTCCATCTCCATTCTTCCCTCCATTGTTCTTTGGCACAGAATCAGTGTCCGTGCTGAAGCACATAGCAAGCATTGCAAACAGAAGAGATCCAAAATGTTGCTACGTTTTAATAGTTTAGTAGAGTGGTTTGTCCTCTTTGTAGTTATGCTACTATGAGTTCCAGCTCCCATTCCGTGGAGAACTGAACGCACACTCTGCTCATTCAAGCTCTCTACATCACATGTCCCGCAGACACACTCATATAGTGCACAGTTGTGTCATTTGTGTACAGGTCTGGAGTCAAGGATACTATGACTAACAATAATAAAAACAGCATGGTATGAACAGCTTTTAATTCATCATTTATTCATTATAAACATGGGATTGTAGCAGAATTTCTATATATATATATATATATAAAAAATAAATAAATGGAACTGCTTAGGGAATTGAAAAGGAAATCAGATTTTAATGCAGGATTAGTTAAGGAACTGAGATTGATCAAATCTTATCAATTCCAAACCCTACTACCCACTGTATTTTGACAATTACATGGCAGACCTTACTTTTGACTTCGATTGTGTCCTGCACCACTGGATCGGTCAGGAACACACATTGATATTTTCCACC
>OOFE01023219.1:36552-65372 GCA_900323365.1 Monocentris japonica | reverse complement strand
AGAGGCCCGGCCAAGCATTATGACCAGGTTTACGCTCTACTACAGGATGAGCTTGGAATTCTTGAGGAGGGGGACAATATACATTTGGTGAGGCAGGGTGGAGAGGGCAGTGGACCAAGGAGTGTGGGGGGGTGAGCGTGACAGGAGCTGGACATCCAGGACTTCACTAATGAGGGGACAACAGCCAAGCAACTTTGACTGGACTCTCCTCCTGCTTCCTCTGCCACTCACTTTCAATCACAATAATGTTTGCCTGCGACCGGATCCACTTGATTTTTGGAGTCTTCTTCAGTTCATTGCGGTCGGGGTCGTTGGAAGCACGGCACTCATATGTGCCGGAGTCATTGAGGGTGAGGCTAGTGAGGTGAATACTGCTGGTGGCATGTGAAATATATGTGGCATTTATTCGCACACGGTCATCCCGTGCCCCATCAAAGAGCTGGGTGAAGGTCTCATTGGGCTCTTCGCCCTCTATAAACCACCACTGCACCTCAGGGATGGGGTTCCCTATCACTTCGCAATGTAGCTCTGCGCCATCATTGATCAGCTTCATCTGAGACAGGGGAGACTTGATGAAGCCCGCTGAGCACCAATTACAGTCAGCCCAGCACACAGAGATAGAGAAGTTTCAGATTGGGAGTTATGCATTAATATGGATTTTGGACATATTGGATTTGAAGCATGTCAGTTGATTTCATGGGTTGGTGGCAAAAGGCAGTGATGAATGGAAGAGACAAGCAAGTAGAAAAGAGGAAGAAAAAAAAACAGAAAGTTAATAGAAGATAAATGACATGAAAATATGAGAGCATGCACATAAAAAGCATGGATTAGAGCAACATTTTAACCCAATTATTTTGAGCCATGTTTTGATCAGTCATGGTACTCTGACCCATTAAGACAATGAGACATGCAACAACATAAAAAGGCAATTGAAAAGTAAGAAAACATTCAATGACATTCCCCTGAAATTAAAGAATGTGCAATGAACAAGACAAAACATTAATAGCAAAGCAGATGAGACCGAAATGAAAATTGATTTCACAATAAAGCAAAAATCCATGAAAGATCTGGGGCTTAACCTGGCATTTTAGGCTAATAGCTTTTTGTTCTCTAGGCCTGATGTCAACTGACAGCAGTGCATTAATCTGGGCAGTGTGTGGAGCTTGGTGGGGGCTCTGACCTCACCAGGGCCCCCACCAAGCTCCACACACTGCCCCTCTTTTGCACTCACACACAAATATTTTCATATTTTTCAGATGCTTGATTTATATTTTATTTTGATACCCATTGTAAATAGTGTGCTTCGTTTTTTACTGTGAATATTGTTTTTGCTACTGTTGTTTTTTTGCACAATCCCATGAGCATTGCCACTTTTCATTTCACTGCACATCCTGTATGCGTATGTGACAAATAAAGTTCTTGACTTGGCTAGGCTAGTGCCCAATCTCATTGAGCACATTCTGCAAAGGATTTAATACTCAGGTGAGGCCAGAGAAGGATAACATTCTCACGCGGCAGGCAACACCACGGTGAGCTTGCTCCCCTGTAGTGTCCATCCCATCCAATCTCAGAAACAATCTTTAACTAACACACTGAAGAACAAAGTCTGGGCTGGACCCCAACTATCCAGCACCACTAAGATAAATATTGTTTTGGCCTACAGAAAAACAGGCACACCCTATTCCTTCATTTCATGACCAGACACTAACTATGTCTATGTCTGTTTGTTGGGAATGATCAATTTTCAAAACACTTCCTGTAAAGACTGTCAGCAGTTATCAACTAAGGCTACGTCAAGAGGCAGACTTGTGAACTTTGTTATATAACTCTGTCTCTAAATATTATGTGACGTTTTTAGCTAAGGGTGGCCTCACAACCATTACCAAAGGTCACCTTCATAGTGCATGCTGTACGAAAAGTTCAAAATTAAATATGGGCTAGGCTTCAGTCCCAACTGGTATCAGATGTAAACCATAACTATGTGATTGACTGTATAAAAAAGGAAATCAATTCCATATGTTATACCCATTGAAAGCTACAGCCTTTTCAGACGACAAACTCCACTGTTCATTCACTAGGTTTACATATGGTAGGTTGGCCTAGCGGTTAGAGAGACCAACCCATCACCGGAGGGTCGCTGGTTCGATCCCCGGCACCACCAGGAGGGTGTATTCCGTGAGCTGGTGATTGAAAAATGACTGGTGCCACAGCTACGGTGCCCACCAACACTGCCGAAGTGCCCTTGAGCAAGGCACTTAACCCCCAACTGCTCCAGGCGCACTGTCCAGTAGCTTACGCCTGCGCTGTCCTCTGACCTGGAAAAGTGCATGTGGGGTGATGTGTGTATATCTAGTCAGAGGTACGCGACGAAACAAATTCACTGCATGCATACGTGTGTTAGTGCCAAATAAAGTTGATTCATCATTCATCAACCGTCTTTCGTAAAAGACTAACTACAAGGCCTGAACTATATATAAAAAAGCCTGGAATTTATAAAGGCTACCATGAGTGGTGGGGGGGGGGGAGAACCCTAGATACTCATTCTAGCTCCATATCTTGTAAAGTATGAAGAAATAGAGAATGGCAAAAAGCCAAACTTTGGCAAAACATGCTTTATCTCCGTAGAAAGTCTTTGTTCACTGTTCATTCAACCAATTGGTTGAAAACAAGTTCAGACAATGGGCATCCAAGGTGTAAAACCATGATATCCTCAGGCCACTTTCAACACTCATGTGATTCACAAAGTATATTGAAATTTCCGCATTGAAAAGGAAAAACTAGTACAATGTAGCGGACATTCGAACAGAACATGAATACAATTGCATCAAGCATTAAGAAAGAATAATGACACACATGGGGAAATAGGCACATTATCAAAAAAAAGAACATTCCAGCTTGTATTTAAACCATGTATATCCGGTCAAGGTTAATGGTTGGCTATAAAACACAACAATTAAAAAAAAAAAAAAACAACAATTAACAATTTCTGATGGAGTCAAATGCTAACTTTTTAGCCTACATAAATCATTCAGACGTGATTTAAACTTATAGGCCATTTCTCATTGTCCGATAAGCAGAATATAATAAGCATTTCCACTGCATTCATTAAGTAGTGGCAGGCCAACACAGATAGAGATTTGTCTTCACTGTTAAAAGAATGGAAAAGCTTTTGTTTGATGTCACCCCCAAAATACAGCCAAAAATAGAGTCAGTGCCTAGAATGTATGCTTTTATCATAAGATTAATCTAAAATGACAACAGTTCTAGCAGTTGGAACAACAAAATGGCAGTAAAAATCAAAATTACTCAAGGGACTAACACTTTGCGCTTACACAACACATGTTTGAAAACTGACTTTTCCTGCCATGTTCAACCAAAGGCGATCTAGGCCTTTCCTACCTGCCTGCCTCACAATAACCCACTTTTCAGACCAAACTTGTTAGAGAAGACACTGGAACTCCAGGGAAATCTAATTTTACTCCTGATCTACTCCAGAGCTGCCATTTCCAAAGCACGAAAGTTCCAGTAGCATGGGGAATCTGCCTGCATGTGTTTGAGTGAGACTGTGTGGTCTTCAGAAATATTCTGGTTGCGAGCACTTGCCCTAGCTTATCCATGGCACTTGGCATCTGCCAAATTCATGCCTCTCTTCTCAACCCAGGCTATGGGTACCTTTGTTGAGTAAAAAGGTGAATTCGACTGAAGTCCATGTTTTAGAAAGACATTTTGTCCCTCCAAATACATGCCTAACTAGCCTAACTGCTTTGGGATGATAAAATCCTGAGGGGAAAATGACTGTTGGGTTTTTGAGTCTACTCAAATATAAATGTTGCACATGTTTGTTTTTAGTTGTTCAACTCAATGGCAAACAAAGCTTAAATAAACAATTTCCCCAGAACTCCTTACATATGACTAAGATACATGGGTTCATGAATTGCACAAAAACACGCAAGACTGATAAAAAAAAATCTTGACACATATAGCCACTATGATGAGTGAATTAGCCAATTAGATGTTGGTTGCATAACATATGGACTGCCATTATTACCTAAGGCTCCAGTCCTGGAGTCAATAGAATACCCATTCTTAAACAGACATGGACATAGTTGTAAGTGAGTATTACAAATTAGATTAAAAGGTCATCTGCAGCCACTTGGATTCACTACAGAGACGAAACAAACACAACTTTGTTTATATGTACAGCGGGGTCCAAAAGTCCGACTGCACTATGACGAACGGTTGTTTCATCATTTATAAAAAACAAATACACATTTTTAGTCAAATGATATTTCTCAAACAAGATTACATAATTTTCAAATATAACACAAGTCCTTTTTCAACGTTAAAGCACTAGCAACATTAAACACAAACCGCATGGTATTAGTTGTTAAAAGATCAACAAGTCTCCACATTAGGAGCATACATGTGTTAATATTTGAATGAAATATATGTTGTGACGACAATTTGAGAAAACCTTACCAAATGCTGTGCAAACAATATATTGAGATACATTTCAATTTCATACAAGCATTTCTCAAAGAGCTAAAAACTTGAACTTGTATAATTCTAAATAATGTATGAGTAAATAATGTTGAATTAGAGGAATCATTCAAAAAAAAAAAAAAATCGGGCCCCATTGTGATTTTTTTTTACAGCAATGTAGTCAAATGAGATCAAAGTAAAGGGGAATTGAACATTGGATATCTGTACAAAGGCCATTTGACGTAAGAATATCCTTCCCAACTACTTCACTGAAGAGATGTGCATCATTGGTGACTTTAGCTCTCTTTTATCATACTAGCTGTAACGGAAATGTGGTGACAGTAGTCACGGGACACACTTAGCCAACAGACAAGATATTATTATGATGCTTGTGTAACCAAAAGAATGACAAACATGAATTCAAGTGAGATCGTAATCAAATGGGACCTAAATCGTCAACGCGATGTAACAATCTTAGAAATGGCTAGCAAGCTGAAGTGCTAAGAGCCTTTCATTTAATGGCTCAGTAAAACAAACTGGTTTACTCCAGATTGAAAATATTAGCTGGCAATCAATGGCTAAACATCACCAGTAGGACGAACTTCACTACAGTGCGATACTGTAACTTAATGACTGTAACAGCAAAATAGTGAAACAAACATTTAACTGTGATGGCCGGTTTGTGACGGTTGACAAGCCAGCGCGTTAGGCCTACAGGCCCACTGAATCAAAGCGAACTGGCGATGGTTTTAATCAGAACAAGCAAGCCGAGTGGGGAAACGTGTCGATCGAACGAACCTCGCCTCATTTCAGTCACCCATTGACATATCAAACGATGGCTGGTCAGAGAGATAATAACGTTAGCTGACATTAACGCTGCAAATAGTTTCTAACGATGGATAAACAGTTAACGTCAATGAAGACCCCAAGCTTTGCGTTAAGACATCCAGTGACTGCTTAACGTTACGTCATTAGTTCCACAACCAGAAAAGTCACCATCTGCATTACATAAAACATGAAAGATTATGAAAAATCAATGCCATAGCTAAGTTAGCAGATTTAAGATTGGTGCTGACTAAAGGTTAACTCCTGAAACCGTTGACAGTGAAACAGGAAAGGACGGCCCGAAAGGTTTTTTATGACTGCAAATTATCCTATATGTAGTTAGCCAACGTTACGTTATACGCTTGCTGTAACTGGTGGCCGTTTTTTACTAGCCCAGATTGTCAAATTTCCTTTTAATCTGACGTAAGATGTTAGATGTATAACTATAAAAACATAATCGCCGTAACGTTACCAAAACACACTGAATGAATGATTTCCTATCCAGTACATAGTCTGCATCTTGAAACAACATGGCTAACATACAATTCTTACCTGTCGAGGCACTGGCTCGGTAAAAGCACAAGAGAAGGGCACTGAAAGCCCACAGTAGCTTCATGATAAAAAACTTTTCTTCAACGCCAATACCTAACCCTTAATACTTGCTATACTACTCTAATTTGCCCTAGTCCGTCGAATAAACGTTAGCTACTGTCGCAGCCAAGAATCCTCGACACTGAATCCTACAACGACCGAGTTGGTCGTCCTCTATTTGCACCTCAAGCGCACGCCGTAAATCAGCACGTACGCGTGACGTTTCTGTTTGGAGGCGTGGTCACGTATCATTAAGCGCCTTCTAAGCATTGATGTTGCATTTGCACCTCTGGTCCTCAGGGTAGTAGCGCCTTACATAGCAAACCGTTTTAACATTTAATCACTCGAGCCAAATGAAATTATAGATATCTATTATTCACTTACATTTAGTACTACTAACTAGTCATAGTTCCAGTTAACATATCCATTAAATAATTTTGACAAATCACAATTCTAATTAAAGATATCTTCAATGAAATGAATGCCTAGTCAAAATGGTGATTCCTGCTATCCCCAAAGAAAGTGTAACAGTCCTGTATAGGATAACAGAGATTAGTATAGAAGGATACTATACTAATATCAGAGCAAAACATAGGTCCCAATAGGAATATTGTTGGAATATTATAGGAATATTATAGGAGATTAAAAGAAAACACCATCACGTATAACAAGTTCATTATAAACTCACTATCATAGTCACACCATAAGTCCTATAAGAACATTATCAGGACATCATAATTTTTAGGGGATAATTCACTCATGACTACTCAAAATGTGAATGAAATATAAAAATACAGTGCCTAAAGTGAATATTCAACACCCTTGACTTTTTCATGACATTGACATTTTGTGTTGTTACAGCCTGAATTAAAAAAAAAAAAAGATTAAATTCATCCATAAATATTCAACCCTTTAACAGTGGCCCTCCAAATTGAGTTAAGGTGCATCCAGATTCCTTTGAATGTCCTTGAGATGTCTCTAAAAGTTGATTGGAGTCCACCTGTGGACAATTCATGATTTAGAATGAAACACGCATGTCTGTGTAAGGTCCCATAGATGATAGTGTATATCAGAGACTTTACCATGAAGTCCAAGGAACTGGTTGTTGATTTGAGAGACAGACTTGTGAGGATGCATATTCTTGGGAAGGGCATGAGACAGTTTCTAAAGTGCTGGGATTTCTCAAGAGAACAGTAGGCTCCATCATTAACAAATGGAAAAAAATATGGAAATACCCAGACCTCTTCCTAAAGCTTGTCGCCCAACCAAACTGAAGCATGGTATGGCAGTATTATGGTGTAGAGGTGCTTTTCAGTGCCAGGGACTGGAAGAGTTGTAAGGTTAGAGGGAACAATGAATCGAGCCAATTACAGGAAAATTCCTGAGGAGAACCTACTTCAAAGTGCCACTGAGCTTAGATTGGGGTGACAATTTATGTTCCAACAGGACAATGACTCCAAGCATACAGCCAAATCAACACTAGAATGGCTTCGGAACAATAATGTGAAAGTCCTTGAATGACCCATCCAAGGTCAGACTTGAATCCCACTGAAAACCTGCGGAATGAAGTGAAGATAGATGTTCAGATGCCCCGTCAACTTAATTGAGCTTGAGCAAATATACAAGGAAGAAGCCAGATGTGCCAGGCTGATAGACGTATCCAAGAACACTCAAATCTGTAATCAATGCCAAAGTTGCTTCCACAAAGTATTTACTCGGGTTTGAATACTTATTTATATGAAATATTCCTGTGTTATGCAAAACTGTCCAAAAGCAAAAGTAAATTGGCTGCAACATATTTTCTGAAGGCACTGCATCTACATATCCACAAGTATGACTAGTTTATTCTAGATAATATTGACTCAACTGATTAAATATTAAAATGGCTTGCCAGGCTTGCAAGCAGCACTTCAAGGCAGGACGACGTAGTAACATAATTACTTAGAGTGATGACTAAATTGTTGAAAATAAACACACAAATCACAACTTTCCCATAGGAAGTCAAACCTGTAGGCTTAAGTCAAGTGTATCCATCAGTCTTCTGGCTAGGCCAATATCCTGTCCCTAACATTAACGCTTTCAGAATAAAGGCCTTAGAACCTAAACCCCAGAGGAACTGAGAGAGGCACAATGTGGAGGAAATACTCTGGTATGACAAAAACAAAAGAAAGCAGATTTATTGTTTCATTGATATAACATTTAGGAGGCAAATACCTTTTTGAAGGACTTCATTAAGGCTGTGTTCACCAACTGCATGCCTTTTGATCAGCCCTGACTTTGATAATACAAAACAATCACACAATCAGTCTAAAAAAAAAAAAAAAAGCTGCTAATGAGGTTATTGTGTTTCCCTCTGGTGACTTTTCAGGTGCTCTCAGAGGCTACGAGATGTCATTGTGACTACAACTAGCTTAGTATAGGAGACACACACACACAGCCCCACAGAAAACATCACTTGCCTCTCTGGCAAAAAAAATGTTTGTCTTCCTATCATTTCCATTAATTAGCATTTAGCATCACAACAGGGTTTTAGTTTTATGAAGAATGAGTAAACATTTAATTGAGAATTACATTGCCCAACGACTGCATAAATGTGCTGTGCCAGAAAACAGATTACTGTACTCCCATCTAGTGTCTAACCACAGAACCACACAATCAGTGTGGAATCTAAAGACTGTACTAAAAGGTCTCTGCCACTGAATAATACCTCTGAACTTATAAGAGTCAAATTATTTGTTTAAAGTCATCAGCTTTAAAATGTTTATCTAAATTATTATCATAATTAGTATATGGGTAAAAAGCAGCAGTTTTTGAAAGGGTTTATCTTATGAAAATCCATCTAATTCCAAATCTCCTCATGACTCAAAAACAGATATACTAGGCTCCAAAGAATGTTCACATACAATTCAAATAAATCTTGGAGTGCTTCAAACTACATTTTATCTTTAGTTACCATATTGTAAGTTTGTGAATCAGGAGCCCAGTCTATCAATTTTACTATAAAAAAAATCCCAAATTCCATGTTATTACTACTTATTACTACTGTTGCTGGACGTTTGTAGTTGACATTTAGATTAGACCTTAAAATAAGAAAACATTACACAGTGAGAATCACATACATGAATATTGAGTGGTAGCACCCAAATATCTTTATTTCAACATCAGCTCATTTTATGTTTGTTTGTTTTGTTTTTTTACATAATCAGACTGCAAATCAATCGTTTTATCTACTGGTGACTTTAGGAAAAAACATTTCATTTACTTTTAAATTAAAATGCCAAATGCACTGAAATGTTCCGATCCTGTATAATAACAACATGAAAAGCTGATTCAGGCTGGCAGATAAGATATAATGAAAAATCCCTTTGTAGGTAATTCAGTAATGAGTATCCAATAAAAGTAAGTCATTATGATAATAGCACAAAATTACTGCATTTTGTCGTATTATTTTAAGTGCAAACAATGGTACCTGTGCAGTGTCAGGTAATCTGAAAAATCAACTAGTGGACACTGATAATAAATATATAGGCTATTGTAATTTTGTTTGGAGAACAAAAGGTGTCAAATATCATATCCATCCAAACCCTGGAGAAGTACACACTTAAACAGTGCACTTTAAGAGACATTTTACCTGTGATGATATGGATGCTACTTATAAAAAGAATAAATGTACATTTCGTTCTCCTTCATTAGCAAAAGTGTCACTATAAATCATACAACTCTGGAGGGAAAAAAACTGCAACTATGCCTTGTTGTCACAAGTCTTCCACCTTTGAAATGCTTTGTTTTCTCTTGTTGTATGAGGTGATTCAGGCAGACGGAGCCTCTTGAGGTTCCCATCCTTTTCCACATCCTACCACACAGGAGGCGCAATCCAGGCCTCCACCCTTCCCTTGGTTCAGATTCCTGATGGCTGAGGAAGCAACAGAAGGGGCATACTACGTCACTCCTGAATCTGGCTTGAGCACTCCTTGTGAGGGAACAGATGTACTCAGATCCTCACCCTATGGTAGGGGGAGATTGAGGTCACCATTCTGAGGTATGGTAGCCTAGGAGCGATAGACAGCTCATGGGGTGAGATGGAGGAATGTTTTTTTATGAGTTATCTGCAGAGTTCTCATTGCTGGTAGAGCTCGAAGATTGAGGGGTAGAGGAAGAGGAAGAGGTAAAGTTCATCCCTGATAGTTCTGGAGGGTTCATTGCTGTGTTCTGTCCACTCAAGCTTTTCCTGCACACTGGACAGGTATCATGCTGGAGAAAAACAATGGTAAAAAGAGTGAAGTGTAATTACTGAAAAAAAAATTACTCATTTCTCTATTGTTTTGTCAGTAATTGGTGAATATGAGTGGGAAGAGCAATGAATGGCTGAGTGTAGAGATGTCTATTACCTGTTCCAGCCAGGGCACTATGCAGTCATTATGGAACATGTGATTGCATGGAAGCTGCCTCACGTTTTCTCCAGCACTGTAATCGTCTTTACACACTGGACATTCTAGACCTGAGGCTGAAAGGAGACCACGTTAAAAATGTAAAGGTATTCAAATAGGATCCGGTGGAAAAGACATCAAAAGTAAGATGAGGTATGATGAGGTGTAAAGAAAACAAGAACATTTTCACTCCTATTTATAGTTTGTGAGTTGCCACAATGTACTAACCAACATGCTCCTCTGTGATGTGTACTGTAGGGAGGCTCTTTATTTTATCCCTATCAGCAGGGGGCGGTCCGCTGTTCTCAAACTGGTTTAATAACTAGTGAAAAGAAAAAAAGAAAGAAATGAAAAATAAAAAAAATAAATAAAAATTAACTATAAAAATGATTGTATTCATGCTATTAACCACAAGTATTTTGTCACAATGTCTAAAATCAAAATAAATAATTGAGTTACAAAAATCAAAAATCAGTTACATTTTATATAAGCAAGGTAATTACTTAACAGTTAAAGACTTTATTGTAAAAATAATACCTGCGTTATAATTGCATCCAGTCCGTTAGCACCCCAGGCATAATCCATAGGATTTGAGTGAAGAACGCCCCTTTTAAAAGAACAATTTAACATTAGAACAAAGACTGGAAGAGAGCAAACATATATTTTTTTTCTTTCTAGTTTAATATTGCTCTGTTCCATATACTCACCAGGGTCCAACACCAATATTTGGCATTGCAGTAGGTGCAATTATTCCATTCACTAGTTGTTGAATGATTCTATGTAAGAGAACAAAACATAGAATGATGATATGTATGTATTAGAAGGGAAAAAATTAAACTTTACCCTGCGTGTTAAGATGATGTGCTATTAGAAGAGTCATAAGGCCAAGGGAAGAGAGACTACTGACAACTAGGAATATATGACAAATGACATTAATCAAGAGAGAGTGAGAATGAAGACAAGTCCCAGAAGTGCTCCTTACCCCTCTAAAGTGGGCACTCCCTCATGCCTCCCTGCTTGTCGTCGGGAACCATGACGACCCCTGGGTTGCCTGGCACCATATCGCTGCCGTGACGCCATCTCCCTTTCCCGTCGGTTTTCAGCATCACGGTTGTCCTCTGTTCCCAGTCCAGCCCCAAAGTCAAAACTGTCATCAAAGACACCCAGGGCAAACTGGCCATAGCCCGAAGGGAATGTAAACAAGGACTGATCCACATTCTGAGACACAAAAAGATGAAGGCAGACAAATTGAATTGAGTTTTATAATCTCAATTGTAGAAACCAGTAGAGCATTGTGATTTTTCTAGCTAATCACAACTATTTATAGTCAATAGAACAAACTAAAAGGCTGAAGGCTATGTTGACTGTCAGGTCAAATTTCACCCCAATGGAAGTGTTCTAGAATGTATGATGACATACTTCCTTGTTTACAGAGATAACACAATCATCACAGCTGCTGTATTTCAGGATGAAAAGGCTTCATATAGAATGACCTGACAGCTCTTACATATTATTCATCTGTGACTAAACAAAGTGAACTTTGCTCACTCATTCCATGACAATTTACTGCACAGAAAGACTCACAGAAATGGTTGTCAATGCAGAAAGGGCAAACCAAAAATGACTTGTAAAATGCGTTATGCATCATGTCCAGGACATTAAATTTTTACTGTAAACCAGATCAGCAAAAATGTCAGTGGAAACAATCTTGGGAAATACTGACAATATGATGTAACATTGTTCAGTAGGATAGAAGGAGGTATGTGAGAGAGATCTGAGTAAAGAATAAGTTCAGAAACCTCAAACGGCTGCTGGTTCTGGTCCCCGCTGGAGATGGTGGACATGGAGCCATTGTCAGCACTAAACACGGGACAGATAGTTCACAAGTTAAGCCTAGGTTTACTATTGTTAAGAATGATTTGAGGAGTTTTACAGTTGACGTCATGTTATCGATCTTAATGAATATGTTGACATACTTTATACTGAATCTGTCAATTACACAGTAATTACAAATGGGGAAAAGATGATAACTTCATCATGGGAGCCTGCTTCCGAAAGTACGCTTCATACACACCTTCTCTCCTCCAGTAGTTCCTCGATAAATCCGGACTCACATCTTGGACATGTGTAGTCCTGCAAACAAAACAGCAGAATCCAACAGTGTAGGCTTATCATTAAAAGGGTGGGCAATACTGACATAAAAACCTGCTGATGGTAATTCTCTAAATACAACTGAAATCTTTCACTGATGTTTAACCTTTCTATTATTAAAAAAGATGCACAGTATCAGAACACCTGTCTAAACTGTCTAGGCTGTCTAAACACCCTTTTCTTTGAAAAGTAGGTGAGGTGTGAGGTGGAAATTGCACTGCATAAGTCAATATTATTCTACTACATCTTTATTGTGCATTCTAGTATTTAGGCTTTGTTGTGATATATCATGTATCTACCTTGAAAACAGACCAAGGAAAAATACCTGATTGTTATTATGGTAAATTATATGGTATCGTAAACAAGAAGAATCACATCAGCTATTAATTACAATTACCAGCACACTGGGGAAACCTACAGCGGATCTCTTCCATTGTGAGGGACACCTTTCCTATTCTATGACAGATCATTCCAGCCTATGACTGGCATGCTATTGGTGTGGCTTACTGAATGGCAAAGCAAAAAGAATGCAGTTGCATTGTTTGTTGCTTTGCTGTAGGATAATTCAGCACAGGTGAATAAACATAGCATTTTAAGGCAGACTAACATGTTCAACTTAGGATGCATTAATTCTTAATTAATTCTAAGTTTGATAAATGTACGTGATCAGATAGTGTCAAAGGTAATGATAATAAATGAAGCTGTGCATCAAGTGTACTTGTAATCCCACCTCGTAAAATCAACCAATTAAAACCGTAAAACATTTAAGTTTGATAACACTATATATGTAATGTAACTACTTGACTAGCTTACCACTTAGATGCGGTAAACAAGCTTCAAGTGGCTAAGCAATAACAGTTACACATTTTGAACATTGTTGGGCTAGCTACTTTGCTAACTAGCTAACGTTTTGTAGCGTTAGCATGATAGTACAGACTGGACTCATAGGAGCTAGCTAATGTTAGCTAGCTAACTGCTATAATGCTATAAGGGTCTCCGCTTGAACAGGAAGAACATTTGCCAGATTTCTCTTTCATCCAAATATCTCTACCTTTACTTTTTATTCATGCTACTTACGGGGAGACGAGGACTAATCTCTGCTGAACACCTGTGACAGAAAAACCGGCTAGGCCATGGAGGAGCTTCAGCCATCTTTAGCCACTACACAGTACAGGAGAATGACTACGGAACGTTGAAAAGGACAACATTCGTGTTCTGGAAAAACGACGGATTTGTGAATGCGTTTGCTATGAAAATTCATCCAAATCACGAAATGAATTCCGTTATTGGAAAAAAGCCTGGATGATAAATGTTGAAAATCAGTATTGCATGTTCCGATCAAAATAACTAAATGTTACAATATATTATCTCGAATATGTGCATTATTATTGATCATAGCGTTATTCATAGCGTTTGCTATGAAAATTCATCCAAAATCACGAAATTAATTCCGTTATTGGAAAAAAGCCTGGATGATAAATGTTGATAAATGTTGAAAATCAGTATTGCATGTTCCGATCAAAATAACTAAATGTTACAATATATTATCTCGAATATGTGCATTATTATTGATCATAATAAATAAAAATACTTTAATTCTAAATACCTAAACATATTTCTTGCATTTTGAGACCACTGCTAATTGTGTGGCTTTTAGATTATTAATGAACTATGCATACTGATTTTATTATCTGCTTTAGCTGCTTTATAATATTTTGCCACATGGTGGTGCCTTTGTGTATCAAGTGTTGTGTTACTGTATTTCACAATGAAACTGGAGAGCGGGGATACTTATGGTGAAAATAAGGTTAATTCTTTGGCTATTTCTGTACAGTTTAGATTTCAGTGTGATCTTGAATCATACTACATTAGGTCTAAATTATGTATTGGGAAAATTGGGGAAATCGGTCCCTAATTACATCCTCCAGTGCCCATAAAAAAGGCATAGTCATGAAGAGAACCTCATTTTCTAAAGTTTTGTTAAGATAAGACTGGTTAAGGCTAATATGTTCCAACAAATCCTTATCACTGACACACCACATATGCATCCTATCCCTTCTACAACCCCTCTGAGCTCATGTCTTAAGAGTGCAGGCTCAGGTTCCCCTGCTGTGCCCATGCACCACAGGTTGCCATATTATAGTTTTCCAGCAACGTGAAAGCCTAAGATGTGTTTTTGTTATTTGGCACCACACTAGATTTATTTTGTAAAATGTTACTTTTCCATTGGACCCCTGACAACCACCTCTTCAGCCCAATAGGCATACTTAATGTTGTTAGTATTGTGCAATCTCTTGCTGTGATGAGCCATGCATCGAGTCAAAGATGGATTTTTAGTTCATCCTTGCATCAATGGACAATAATGTTTTGAATCTTGGATTTGAATTCAAGTTAGATCTGAGAAATAAAACAGTGATAATTTAACTATCGACATTGGAAAGACATCATTTCTTTTTACATGAACATCCTTAAGGCCTCACTAATGGTCCTGAGGTAGCCATGAAGATCTACAGAGGAAGTGGTGGGGAAATTATTGATAATAGCCAGTCAAGGGTCCAGGTCTTTAGGATTTTATTTTTGGAGGTGTAAACTTTGGTATTTTACTTTTTCACAGGTAGCTTTAATGATATTGTCGTAGCTGCTGATTTATGCCTTACTGTGACAGGTTTGTAAGATATGCCTCCAGTATGCAGGGGTATTGAGTTTACTGTGCTCAAGTAAGAATTATCTCTAGTGCTTGGCACCACATGTTGAGAACAAGTAGGAGTTCCCATCTGACTGTCCCACAGCCAATCACAGCTCTCAAGCCGTCTGGCCTGATATGATGTATAATTTCATGCTTCTGAGGTAGAATAGCCCTGGACATTTTTAACACAGATGTCTGTAAGCAACCTCCTATGGATATAGCATGGAACAGGTACAATATGCTTTAGAAAATACATGGTGCAGGAGAGCACGAGGATATTTTATTGGCCTATTGATACATGTTTCCAACATACTGGTGGGTAGAAAAATGTGCTAATGACCTAATACTGAAAAAACTAAAATTTCTAACAGTGAAACAATGACTAACTTGGAATCTAACTTTACCTGGAAGAGATAACATAGATATGATTAGTTGTAATAAGGTTGGATGTTTCCTCAAAGCAGAGGCCACATCGTAACTTAGTTAGGTCCTAATGTCCTTTAGCCCTGTGTTGTGTCTGACTGAGCCATGTGGGAGCAGGAAAGACATGGCTGTCCCATGGGCTGAGATTAGAGAGGGCCTGATAGCAGTGAGGTTTGCTATGTCTGCTGGGCTGAGGTAAGCTATTGTCTCTCTGCACCCAGTGCGTCACCACCACCACCGTCCCAGTAGAATTTTCATTGTTGCATTTCAATCTGAGTGAGTGACTGTGGGTCACACAAGGTTCAGAGACAGGTCATGTGAGCAGCAGAAAGCAACTAAGCCAGACTGGGTACCTTCCACATCATGGAGTTCAGGTCACTGCTAATCTGGACTTGTGATATGTTGACCAAAAACATATTGCTCCACCACTACTGAAGTAGTTTTAATAGCACACTGTATCCTGCTTCTAAAAGACACATACAATATATGACATTATAAAACTGCACAAGCACTCACATATGCTCACACATACACACAGACACATACAAATACAAGGAAGTAGAGAATACAATATATTTGTTGTTACCCCTTACTTAGTTTTATTATAGTTTGGTTCTATAACACAAGGCAATAACGTGTGACAGCGAAGGCAGCAGACATATACTCTGCAAAGGATACTGCTGTTTTTGTCACTCCATAGAGCTGCTCCAGACACTCCAGACGGGAATGCCCTACACAGTTACACTGGGCCCCCAGATCACACACACACACACACACACACCACACAATATATACAGCAATAACTGCCGCCTGCTGGAACTTCCTGGGCCTCTTAGTCATGCGTCACTTGTTTTCAGTCCCACCCATCGAGGACTCTCTCTCTCTCTCTGTATACACACTCTGGCTAAGGTCATGCATCACAAGAGCTGTACATTACAAAACATAACAAAACACACACACACACACACACACAAACCATAAACATACCGTAAGATCCCTGGAGCGAGAGCAAGAAAGCTATAAAAATCAACCTTAGTGATGGAAAGAATTGTTCTTAAAAGAATTAACATCACACCATCACACCTCATCAACACATTAGGATACAGCATATACTCAAATCTGAATCACAGCAGGTACACTTTTCTTCTTGGATGTTGTTTCCAGTCCACAGTGTTTTTCCACTGTGCTTGTGATCAAGCGCTTCGTCATAGGAAAAACGCACTTGGTAGAGTATTGGTGCATTAATGCTTGAAATTATATCACTAAGCATCTAAAAAAATATAAATGTTGTTAGAGGAACTTATGTGCACAATAGTCCAACCTTTTGTGTCGTAATGGAGTTTTTTTTGGTCACTCACTGCAGATGTTCCTTTAATACTCCAGGATCTTGATTTTATTTTTTTATTTTTTTTTTTTCCTTCTTTATATTGATATTTGCTCATGGGGATTTTAACACTAATCATGAACAGTATGTCAGCCATAAATGTGATTCTAGTTCAAAATGTTTTGGCTACTTTCACTAGGCCTGTTTCTGATTGTATATGGTTGAAGTTGTTGTCAATCTGATTGGAGAATAATGCTTGTGGAGTCTAACAGAATCTGATTCTGATCAAGCGTGCTATTTATTAGTCATAGCAGATGTGTTAAATGGGTCATGTCAAGACTGAGTGCAAAGAAAACACAAAACAATACAATTAGTACATGGCAATTGCACCTTTGATGGATTGTGAGGAAGATTCCGTTTTGTTGTGTGTGTTGTGTGTGTGTCTGTGTCTGTGTCTGTGTGTAGTCTGTTACTGTATGTTTAATCACAGGGCTACAACGCGGTCAGTCCCTAATCTAAAACTGCCCATTGGTCTGTTTACAAAATGTGCAATTCTGTAGTGTGGGGCAATAGATACCATATGGGCCTCCTACTCAGCAGAGGAATCCCACACAGTTGATTTGACTAGGTATGTCCCAGTGGCTGTTGTAGCTATTATGTAAAATGTAAGCAAAATGTAATGAAATCTGTAATGAAATCTGTATCAAGCGTTCCCATTGCATGTGGCAAACTGTGTTGCATAACAGCTATGAGAGAGCTCAACCAAATTTCCATGATAAATAAGCAGGTATTTGGGCTTTCTGCTGGGCCAACACTTATAAAAAGGGTATTACTGCCTTGTGTCTAAGTGAGAGCCACCTGAAATTTTGATGTGAAATTGTGGTCCTGGACTGGTATGTTCTCAAGCCTCAAATTGCATAAGACGACTCTGAGTCAAGTTTGGGAACTTACCATAGCCTAATTATCACACTTGGTTGGAATATTCTTAGTTAAGCAGCTTGATATTTCAACATGTACTCACAAAAAACCTAATTTAGTGACTTTGTCATCACCAAGGCAGGGAGGCATCAAGCCCATAAATAGTCATGTCCCAGCACAGATAAGTTCCCAAACACTCTGAGACCCCTGGGGTATCTAAGAGTTTACTCAAACTTTCATTCAACACCATACCAAAATTGGTTCATCGCAATTAAATATCAAATATTTTGCATATTTTGCAAAACCTTACAGCACATTGTTGTATTTCCAGTAACCTGACACGCCACATATGGGTTAGACCACACACAGACAACCAGAGGCAGAAGAGACGCTGTCCCCGAAGACACAACCAGGAAATGAGTCAATTCAACAGGCCTAATTGGGGACAATTAGTATTTGCACAACTTCCTAACTCTGCTGATGTCTTGTGTTGATGGCCTGATCCTGACCAACTCAATAATAAACATTTGTGGAAGAAATTATGCCTTAACCATTATGCCTTAACCTTTGTGTGCCATTATGTTAACATTGTATAATAAAAAGTACTATTATGATCTTAATATTGTATAAAGTCATAACCTATGAATCAATGTAACTTTGTGTGGGAAAGTACTGAAGGCCAGAGTAGAATGCACAGTACAACCTTTTCCCACTGGGTTTAGAAGAATAACCTTGAAGATAGGCGTAGATCTAGCCCTGCACTCGCTCCATATAACCACTGTCAAGGTATTTCCCATCCAGAGAGCTGCACCCGTGTAGATCTCTCCATGCTGCATGTAAATAAACTGCATTTGCTGAACAAAGAGACAAAACATTCCTCATTTTATTCAACAACATTCCTCATTAGTGGACTGTGGGGAGTTGTTTTGTGATATAGTAAGCTTACATGCAAAGCCTAGATGAACAGTGCAAGGTTTCAGAAATCTGGCAGAAATCTTTTTAACATCGATGTACTTCAAGAAAGCCTTTGGTAACAGATATGACATAAAAATGTGTCTAGAACCTCTAAAAGCTTCATTTGATAATATCTGGTCCCAACTAGGCCTGTACAGCAAGATCTGGCAGGTGAAATTACAGTTTTTAACAATATTTCTATAGTTTTCTTCTCTCCTAATCATGAAAAGTGGTCTGGTATTGTCTGATGAAAAATACATTGTCATTGTTGTTAATCCAGTCTAAATAGCTGGTTGTTAAACGGATGTTTATCTACCAGGACAGTCCAACTGATTAATAGTCTAAATTGCCCTGGAAAAATGGCATTACCTTTACAGATTCTAAAGTCAGAGCTCGTAAAGATCATTTCTCAGAAATTATATAGCAATATGAACTATAAGAGTTAGGCTGGCCCTAATATCCATGGCCTCTTGTGTCAATATGATGGTCAGTGGTCAGAAGTTAAATGAAATGTACATATGGAAGATTTTCAACAATTGAAAGACATGTCATGAAATAGAGTGGGTCCGGGAAATACAGTTTGAGGCAGATATTTTCAGATGCAGCGATAGATCTGATATCTATTAGTTTCAGCTGTGTGGGACAGAACTGTTTACGATCTGGTGGTGTGATCCAGAGAGTGGGTGGTCTCCGAACACTCCACAGTGCCTGGTTTCATCACAACATCAGTCCAGACCCAACTGTTGGCTGTTAAATTACTGGAAGTTGTAAGGCGGTTTGGAGGAAATGACACACCATGCGGATGTTCAGTGTTGAGAAAGAAGCTTGACATATCAGAACACTATGATCAAACATCTCTGAAATGTCAGTGTGTGCGTCACATGATAGCTCCATGTGTTTGTAGGGATACAAACAACTCAGCTAGAGGTTATGATGCAATGTGTATGATTGATCCCATGCTCACAACAGTTGAGCTCCAGAAACCCAGATAGGTCCATGATACATCAGCGGGAAGACTACAGGCATGACACCACATCCACACACTCATACACATGCATGCAGACACACACATGAATACACACACACACACACACACACATTCCACCAGTTCAGGAAGTGAAGCTGGGACCAAACTGCCCACACAGCACCCCATTACGTGAAGAAAAAAGATTGAAATATAGAGCCTGGTGTGCAAATAATCTCTGAGGTCTCATACTCAGTGTAATTAGAATAGCCTCGAAATGGCTCATACATTTACCCTGTGGTTATGCCGTTAGCTCCATTGTGTGACAAGGGGCGCATCATATCCGACGTCAGTCAGAGGGCTGTGCTGTAATGATATACAGTTGACTGGGATTGGGTCGTTCCTGTTGGCGGTATTACACAGTCATAATGACTACAGTGGATGAGCCCACAGGAATTTATTTGTCTTGAACTACATATATCTATCTGTTTGGATTGTGTGTCTGGACACTAAAAATGCATGAAATTTGCTGTCTCAATCCTTTTCAGTCTTTTGTTTTTATTGAATACCACAACCATTTCATATGCACCCCAAGGTGTACCAAACTCTTTATCCCAATGGGTGTTCACTGCAAATTCCTTCTGGGTTGCCACTTTTTAAATCATGGCCAGAGACATTGGTTTGGTGGGTTTATTGTGTGGGTCACAACAGAGTTTATAGATAGGCTCAGACTCCATAATGATATGTGAACCATTGCCTGGAGCATTATATTCTCCCCCATACATCCTACATAATGAGGCAGATAATGCATTTATGGATTTAGAGATGATATCTGGAATATATTTCCTGCATATTGTTCCCTATGATGGGAAACTGAGCTGGCACAAGGGCCTCACTGAAGGACAGAAGCCTCCCTTTACCCAAACAAAACCAACTCCTGTGGGCCACAATGAGGTCATGTCTGTGTGCCTGATGACAAGATCTGACCAATATGTTTGTGTGCCAGTGCTTAAACTGTTGTGTTAAAGGTCCCTAGCAAATTCCATTGGATCATTCAATACTGTATTATTTTATTTGGAAAGCACAGGAAATGTTAAAAGAACAAAAAAAAAGATATATTTCAGAAGAAGTCGATTTTGTGTATTGTATGTGAGGACATAACAACAGCCCCTTGGTGGCATTGTTATGTTGTTCAAACAAACAAATCATCTAATTCCATTCCCAATGTAATAAAAGGGTTCTTGGATAGAAATATAAACATCTCCCTAAAGTTGAACCAGATGCTGCTGCATGGCGCAGTGCAGAATTCAGAAGTGAGAGAAGAGAGAAAAACAAGGGAGGTACACACAGGAAAGTGAGTCAGTACCCAGGCCTCTGCACTTCGAGACATTCATTCCTCAATTCCTTCACCCTCCATCCCTCTACTTACCACCACTCCCACCTAATCCAGTGCAGGGGGACTATCCCTCGGGAGAGAGGGCAGAAAATCTGCTCAGCCTGGATTTGATTCTCTGCTGCCTCCCACAAGAGGCCTAGGAGAGGCCTGTCAGAGAGGAGGCCCAACCTCTGCACGCTAAGGAGAGGAGGCCCAGCCACTGCACGCATAGGAGAGGAGGTCCAGCCACTGCACGCATAGGCTGGTTGCTGGAGCCTGACAAATCGCCCCGACTCCCAGCACGAGGCTGTCCAGTTCTCTTTAGGATGCAAGTATATGACATGACCTCATTTGGATTGATAGGGACTGGCTATGATTACTTATTATGTTTCACCCATACTTTGTAAAACTATAAACATTTGAAAACGCCAGTTACACAGTTACAGTACATTGTAAGTATAGTATAGTATTGTATAGTAAGTATTGTAAGTCAGCTATGTAATTCTTTAATAAAGAGAGAAAGACGACACATTGTGACAAGTGTTGTACTTTATATTGTTTTGAAATGGCAGTACAAAAATACAAAAATAAGTTGATGCATTTATCATTCAAATTTCACAGTAGGTACACAGGTAGATGAGACTGTTATTTACAGGAGAATCTATATGGTTCATAAAAAACGTTCAGTAATACACTAGGAGGATTGTTAAAAGCATCTGGACAACATTTGTTTTGAGTTTAAATTTTAATTATATCACTTTGACTATTGTGAAGTGGCCATTTGTATAGAAATATATTAGGTTTCAAGGGGCAGCAGTGTCAACAATGAACTGATACATTCAACTGTGATGACAGTGTCATCAGGTGGGTTCAATTGGCCTTAATCAGGGTTCATTCCAGGACAAATTTGATTTTGCTTTGAATCAGACAATGTTAATTTCATTTGTCTGTCCAGTAAATCTCAATCAATTCAAAGCAGCAGATTAAACTGGCATGGCCTACAAATACATGGACTAAACAAAGCCAAGACTTCAACAGAGGAGGTATTGTAGAGGGCTTGGGGTTGAACCAACAGTCTTATAAAACTCCTACAGACAGAACTAAACTGTTAATTTTAGTGATCAACGGGTATAGAGTTTTGATTAGGATCCAGCGTAAACATGTGTGGAGAGAGAGAGAGAGAGAGAGAGAGAGAGAGAGACAGACAGAGAGAGACAGAGACAGAGACAGAGACAGACAGACAGGGACAGAGAGGAAAGATACTGTACAGTTTTGTTTGGACTGAGTCCCTCCCTCACCTCCAAACAAAGGCTAAAATTCAGACATTACAAACTGCAGTTGCCCTGTTTTTGCTTGTGGTGAATTGAAACCACATTGGCAGGCTATAATGTGTGGTATCAAGTTTCCAAACAAATTAGGGTTTCTTACCATACTGCTTTTAAGGGAATAGTTTGTTTGAGTGTGTGTGTGTGTGTGTCTGCGGGTGTGGGAAATGGAGACTTTAAAAACTGTAAAAAGTTATAAAATGCCAGTGACCATAATTGTATATACACAACAAACAAAATAATACAACAATAAATACTTTTTTTTTTTGCATCAGCTTTTCTAAGACTATATGGATTTGTATACAGGATAAAAACATAAATAGAGCTTGATACCTTCTCCAATAAATAGTAGTGGTATTCTATTTACAATATGCACACATCTCCCACAGAGCCCATAACATATTTCTCTCTCAAGACACATGCCATCATCTACCCTTAGTTCCACAACCGAACTCACAATCAACACACTTTGCAAACACCAACAGTTTTGGTTGCTTTTTTAAAAGAGGCAGTAGCACTAAAGTATGTCTTCCAACAAGCTCTCCCATATCAAATGTATTTGATGTCATTCTATGTACAAAGAGCAGGGTGAGTGATTGTCAAAATAAGAGGTCATCATAGGAAGCTAGAAATGTTGTTGACCAACCCATCTCCTGCATAAGGACTATATCACAAATAGCCCATCTAGACTGCATTTTCCTCACTGCCTTCCAAATCCTGAGATTTCCTTGGGGGACCTGCACGAGAGAGAGAGAGAGAGAGAGAGAGAGAGAGAGAGAGAGGGAGAGAGGGAGAAAAGGTGAGTCAGTCAGGCAAGAATGAGAGGTGTAAAATCAACAAAGTGAGAGAGATAGATAGAGTGAGACAGGCAGACAGATAGAAGGTGACAGTGTGACAAGAGTTCATGCAGCCTTACTGTTGCAGTGGCCGTAGTGGTGGACTCCTATGGAACGACCAAGGAAGCAAGTGGCCCGGCGGAGGTGGCAGGCGCTGGGGTAAGTGATGTTGTCATTGCCACAGATGGGCTGCTCAGTTGTAATGGGTATTGGGCAGGGTGTTGTGCGGCACATCACACAGTGAGCACTGTTGGTCTGGTCAGTCACACAGGTGTGAGTACCTGGACACACCACATTGGAGCACGACTCTGGACAGAACATGAACAAAGCAGGACTATTAGTAAAACAAAGTGAAGAGTGAAATGTTGCTGTGGTGAGAAACAGTTTAGCTAGGAAATGACATGTGGTAGATTAATGACCACCTCCTTCCCTTTGCAATTTTGGATCTTGGAATTCACAAAGTAAAGCACTAAACATGTACAACTCAAGTTTAACACTCGCTTACTTTTGCACTCTCCCTGGTACATGACCTCCAGGTCAGGGTGTCCCATGCAGCGGGCCATCAGTAGAGCGCACTCGTCCCTGTATGACTTCCCATCACTGCCGCACACTGCATGCCTCCGGGAGATGTGAGAGCAGTCTGGAGAACACACACACTGAGGCCTTCCGGTCTTCATCTTGCAAACCTTCCCCGGGCCACATTTCACTCCCTCACAAGTCTCTGCAAAAGCAGAATTAAATCTGGGTAAGCACTGTGCAGTGTCAGTTTAATGTTACTGTACTAACTGTACTAACTAAATCTGCAGACATCAGGTGATCCACAGGCATTTTTATACACAACAAGCACCAAAACAAAGTTTTTTCCTGCACCATAACATGGTTTTCACCTTGCACAATATTTACAATAATCACATCTCTTTATTGATGGTCACACACTGGTGGAATGTGAGGTTGGTGTGTTTTCATAACAGTCAGATCCATCTGTACTGCTGCACCCAGACTGGGCTAAGCCCCTGCAGAGGGACAGAGGGGCTTTGAGGCAGACAGAGTTCAAAGAGCTGTCAGAGAAGTTTACAGGCTGAGAGATGGGTCTGAAATGAGGAAGCCTAGGTTCCACTAACACCCCATAACGTCAAAGCTCAGGAGGAACTGTAATCCTACACAGGACAGAGGCAACACCAGACAACTATTCCCAGAACCTTTCTGAGTCTGTTGGGATGATATTGTTCAGCCTGATCAGCTCTGAGTCCCTAGGATCCTGTACACAAGCAGGAACTGATTTCCACTTCAATATCCTGTTGTTTTCCATTGTTCTCTCTCTCTCTAAGGATATATGTTCACTCTTTCTCTTTCTCTCTCTTCCTCTCTTCCTCTCTCTCAATCAGGGTTCCTGACCGATAGCTGAAATCAGACTGAAATATGATGTACATTTTTCTCTTGATTGTACAAAGACACACCATTAAATGTTCATTAACGTGACATTCATGATACTAACATTTTCCTCCCGCAGAATGCCAAATGATCAAGATAGTGTAGCACATTAGGAGTCCCAGACATCTGGGCATGTGGCAGGCATTTCTTCGAGAGTCTGCAGGAATTCATTTTCTTATTCTGCTCATGGAGGCAAACAGGCCTCCATTCCAACAGCATTGGAAAGATTTTACGCAAAATGAATTAGAGGAGGGGGATTGAGGAGTTGTAGAAGGGAAAAAGAGGAATAGCACATATCTAGTATCTGATTCTATCAATTTCATTCACTTGTCATGAGATAAAGCTGCCGTTAGTTTCAAGCAGAGACAGGCTGTATCTAAAGATTGAGGCTGTAAATGTGGTCATGAAATTGAAGTTTATTTTTATGTGAATACCCAATGTCAGATTTCTCTTTTAACTGACCCATCCTAACATTGCTCTATAGCTAAAAGGTATACAGCTTTAAAACTCTTAATTCCAATCAATTCGCTCAGCCATGCGACAAGGCCAGAAAAATCTGGGGCTGTGTTCGGGTGTGTTTTCCTAAATCCGCCAGTAGCTGGGTTTTTATTGGAACTCATCAACATAGAATAATTCACAATTTTGGCCCGTGATCACATAAGCAAGTGCTCCTTATGAAAACAGAATTTATCTCTGAGTGAACCTGAATGAACCTTGCTGAGATTCCAACAGAGGAAGCTTCTCAGGACAGCTGGATGGAGTTAGATGGAACGCCTGGCCTAGATCCATGTCTGCATTTTGTTAAAGAGCTTTACAGGGAGCTCACTGTATAAATACCTTACTTTGCAAATTACTTGGTTCAAATCAACACCCCCAACAAGAGACAAGAGTCTCTTGTCTCTTGCTAACTTACATCATTTTGTGTAAAAGATGTTGACATTTGTTAAAAGACCTAACAGCCCATTTTAAAGCCCCCCCAAACTTTCTGATCAAATCCACTCTGTATGAAAACTGACAACTTTCCTATCTTAACTTTCTTATACTTACCTCTAAGTACAGACTGACAGTAGCAGCCTCAGGCCAGTAAAAAGTAAAAATATAAATATAAATATAAATATAAATATAAATATAAATATAAATATAAAAATATAAAATCTATCTCTGTCTATCCAGTATTAGTCAACTGCATCTTGTGCATTGTGTGTGATAAGTGCAACTTAGTATTACTTATTCCTTGTACTTGATTTACTTGCCAAACAAAAACTTATTCTCACTCTAACTGAAGTCTATCAGGGTGTTATCATCAGTTCTTCAACTGAAGGTGGTTATGTGAATGTCCGTGAGATAATGCTGTTTGTTTACCTTTGCAGGGTTTACAGGAGACAATTCCCAGGAAGCCCAGCAGGCTGACCTCATTCATGGGCAGACTAGTATTTGACCATGCTGTGTCCAGTCGGCCCCCAGCACAGCACTCCTCTTTGGTCACCCCTCTCATCAGCACCATGTCGCACCTTTGGTCCTGACTTTGTTGTAGCCAGCACATCCCCGCTGAATATAGCCATAATCAACATACATATAAGAGTTAAGTTACTCTAACACAAACACATGAAACAGATACAGAACATGAAAAGAGTTAGCCTACTCACATAAAGAACATATGATTGAATCTTAAAGTAAACAGATATATGTTGAACAATTCTGAATCATTGTCCATTGGATTTACCTCTTCTATTCAACATCCATTTCCACATCCATCAGCCAGGCTGGTCAAAGCCTGTTGTCTATAATATTGTAGCATGTACATTATTCTTCTATTGTAAGACACTAACTTACTGCGCCTGTCTATTGGAAAGCTTTTTATATGTTTTACCTTTTTATCTTCTCTCATTGATAAGCTTAATTTATCCTAGCGTATTCTGGCTGGTGGCTATATAATGAATACAACACTTTATCTCTTTGGGAATAACGTGTTTGATATAGTAGGCTATACTGTATTTCTAAATGTCTGAGGTAAAAACTAGTCCCTTGTTAAAACATTGCAGCTGAAACTGAAAAAAATATGTACTTCATCATGAGGGTTGCAAGACGGCTCATGGCATAATTTTCAAAGTACAAATTATAAATTATAGTCATACATTTTCAAAATAGATGAAAAGTCCACTCACCATTGGCAGGATTCCTCCCAATTTGACACAAAGTGAGAATTACGCCAAAAACAGAAATCAAAAAGCTCATTGTGTTCTCACAAAATGGCTAGTACAAAAACTTTTTCTGAAAACCTTTCTTGGAAAATATTAAGTGATGTGCTTCTGGCAATAGATTGGATCACTCTAACCTCTCTGGAAGTAGCTCTCCCTTATGTGAATGAATGTGTTGTGGATAAGTGATGTCGTTCCCCCTCTGTATAAATATTTAGCCCAGATGGAATTATGCTGCTGGGATGGGCGATACTCTCAGCCAATAATAAGCCTGGGCAGGACACAGTTTGACTCTGACTCAATTTCCAGAGTCAGGAAATGATCCATGCCCTCCAGCGCCAGACGCTGGGCACTTATATGACCTCACAAAACATTTTCACACCATATTAGACCAATTAAAGCCTAATGAAGTCTTGGAAAAGATCTGTGGCGTAGATGGAGAAGCTTTTTTCAGAGTCTGTAGTGTTTCTATGAATTCAGAAACTCCATATACAACTTATATTTGCTGATTAATGAATAGCCGGATTAAATGAAAGTTTAGCTGTTTAACAAAAAACAACTCTTAGGGACAAATATTGTGAGTAGATCTTATTCCCTAATATTCAATAAATGTGAAAATGTCAGAAGCCCTGCTCACTAAATATTGACATTTTCCTGATTTGTCTGGTGTCTCCTGGGTGTGAAGTTTAAGTTCTGTCTTCTGTCAATTGCTGTCCAATAGTTTATCGTTTTCTCTTTATGCTGCTCACTGTGTTTTTGGGAAGAGAAATGACTTAAAGAAAATGCTTTGAACTTATTCCTAATTTCATCACATTTTAAACAATAATCTTTTGAAGCAAAGTGAATGAACATTAAGCCTAGATGTTGGTTCTTTGCAGTCTAAATGTAGAGGGACAGTAGGACCACCACAGCAAAATGGTTACCTTCTAGTTTATAGATATAATACAGACTTTTAAAACCTTTCAGAGGTTAGGAGAAGATAAGGATGACCAAAAATTACTTTTACTGAGCCTAACTAAAGAAATTAATCTAATACAAAAACATAATAGAAAAGAACATTCAAGAAAAAAGTAGATGTCATATATTCAACATTTTGTTCAGGTACAGTGAAAGTATTTGCGGTACTATTGGATATATTAAGTATGAAAAATAAGTAGACACTATGAAAAATGAGTACATTTCAAGGCTTGGGAATGCTGGATAATGTTCATTTATAAGGGTTTGTGGTTACATTATGCTTGTTAAATGATTCCTTGGCTGGCCAGATGTGTGAAAGTGCCTTACTTACTTACTGTAAGGAACTTGAGTAACTTGAGTAAATGAATTCAGTCGCTCGCCTCCACTGTCATATCCATTCTATTGACTATATTTTTATATATGAATGCTGGTATTTCATGCTACAGATGTGGTTAGAAAAATATTCACAAATTGAGAGATGAGGTTAGAAGTGGGGCTGCCCTTGAGCAAAATAGGCAGGCTATTTCAAGTTCAACAGACGAGGCCATTTTGGATCTTATCAAGAACATTCAAATCCATCTCAGATTGTCAGTCAGTGATCAAACACAGAAGGAGAGGCCCACCAAGTGAGAGAGACAGACTCAAAATCTCAAGTTCTGAGAGTAATAGCAGGTGAATGGGCTGCATACTATTTAGAGGTATCCATATACAGTATCTGTGAAGTGAGAGGGACAATGTGTGCAGTATTTCATGTGTGGTGGTCTCTTTTAGGACCTACATGTTCAATACTCCCATTTCTTGGGTTGTCTGAGGAGATGGCTTTACTTACGGAAAAGGTCTGTCTGGAGATTATCAAGATTATCAATTGGACAAAACGTAACCAAAGGGACATGCATGTCCCTTTGGTTACGTTTTGTCCAATTGATAATCTTGATAATCTCCAGACAGACCTT
>OOFE01023219.1:17863-32323 GCA_900323365.1 Monocentris japonica | reverse complement strand
CCTCCCCTCCCCTCCCCGTCTCACGAGCCCTCCTCCTTTCCCTCTCACTTTGCGACAAGAGAAGGCCACTGACGCAGTCGAGACTTGAGGGGCTCCCTCTGTGTCATAGTGACTGTCATTCGTCCTGCCTGTTTACTGCTCCAGATCTCTGCTCTTCCCCAGTGGGTTGGAAATACCCTCAGCGTTCCCCCTCTGAATTCATTGAATTCATGAAGGCTTAGTGTTATTCATTCAACCGGAATAATAGATTTTCATAAGCCTGGTGTGGAATCTCACCGGATGTGAAATCTAAATACAAAGCACCTTTTGGTCTGTGAGATTGTGCTATTTTGGCAACATTTCTCTGAGTTGACTATAAAGGCTAGATTTGGAGTGCACAGTCTATTTGGCAGTTGGTGAGTGTATTTTCAAGTGTCTGCTCAGTCGATGGCGTTGATGAGACTGTTTGATCAGCAACATATTGAGATTTGGCATGATTTGTGTCAAACTATTGTTATGTGGGGCTAAGATATAAGCAGGTTCTTATAATGATGACTGCTACTGAAATAACCTCGACCAATGGTTTTGGTGTGCTCATTGCTAATTTCCTTGACTGTGTTAACGTATATGGTGATGGAGTATTGTGTGTGTGGGATGCAGGAAATGCTCGACAGTGTTCCCGAGAAAAGGTTTCCTGTGTATCAAGCCCACGGGTACTTAATTACTTTATAATTGCATATTAATAATTACGATTACCATAATAAGAACACTGTAATTCTTTGTTTTGGCCCAAACAGCTGCTCACTTCCAAGGCATGTCATATTTGTGTTCATCTGCAGTTATTTCTGCCAGCTGCTGGATGGTTTGGAGTACTTGCACAGCCAGGGCATCGTTCACAAAGACATCAAACCAGGGAATCTGCTGCTGACCACAGATGGAGCGCTCAAAATCTCTGACCTGGGTGTTGCAGAAGTCAGTATGTTAGGATTGGGACTGTACTGATCTCTGGTGTTTTTCAGCCCATTTCTTTATTTTGCACAGTAGTATTCTGCCTCTGAGAGCCTTCAGTTCTATGCACTCAATTTTCTCAACTTTCTGTTCTATTCCCTGAGATAAGCATGATCTAACTTCACTTTACATTAATGAAACAACACTAAAGCTTTTTATGTGGAAAAATCAATTTCCTCTTGAAAGTCAATTTTGCAAATTTCATACATTTGAGGTGTGTTCTGATTAGGATTACGCCATGGCCTTGTCTTTGTATAAACCTACTCTTCTCTTCAGGCTCTGGAGCCATTTGCAGAGGACGACACATGTAGGACGAGCCAGGGCTCTCCAGCATTCCAGCCCCCAGAGATTGCCAATGGCCTGGACACCTTCTCAGGGTTCAAGGTTGACATCTGGTCAGCGGGTGTCACACTGTAAGATCATATCTGAAGGCTTGGGGGCAACGACCTCCTCAGAATAAAAGACGAGGCGCAATGACAGTGCTTTAGAAATGGCTCACTTCATCATTGGGTTTTTAATGAATGGTTAAATTGATTTTTCCCTTCAAATACTGTAATTATATGAGAGAACACAGGCGTGAGAGAGTTTGGTTGCTATTAATAAACTCCCCTCAGAGATTGTTACATATTACAACTTGATGAAAGATTGTTAGTTATTTCTGTTGCCTAAAGCACGTTTAAAGAAAGAGGACTGGGAGTTTGTGTAAAGCTGGAGCACCAATGCGATCTAGACTGTTTGTGGACCATGCTCTGCTTTCTGTTTCAGATACAACATCACAACCAGTTTGTACCCATTTGAAGGAGATAACATTTACAAGCTCTTTGAGAACATTGGGAATGGAGAGTACAGTATCCCAGAGGACTGTGGCCCACTTCTGTCAAACCTGCTCAGAGGTAGGATTCTCTCTGACCCATAGTGGATTGCAGTGTGTATACTGGAGATGCATTTTAATGTCAGATATAAATATGATGAAGCTGCATCACCTCTAGACACAATCTGGATAAGAGGCACGTGTAAAGAGGGCCTCTGTCCCAAAACAAATAAACGGTAATGGCATCATTTATAAAAAACGTGTCTGTTGAATACTACCGAAAACTGCTGCATTTGTTGTAATGCAAAATATGATAACATGGATAGTTATTTTACCGAATTCTCAGAAAGGTGGCATGATTCACACGTCTGCATCTTATCCTTAACTTGCACCAAACTTGCATCAAAACTCCTTCTTTCCAGGAATGCTTGAATATGACCCTGCAAAGAGGTTCTCAATACAACACATCAGACAGCATAAGTAAGTAATCACACTCCTGTTTGGCCCTGAAGCAGCAATTCAATTTATCTTCATACTAGCTGAGGAGAAAGTGCAAATTAAATTTCAGATGAATTGGAAACACAACAACACCCTAAGTAGTGTTCACTCTGTTTCTGTGAGGCACACAATTAGTGCAATGTGGTTGTTGAAAGAAGCTTTTCTTTTTGTGATTGATTTTCTGGCGTTTGCATAAAGCCTTGCTCTTTTTGGTTTTAAGCATTTTCATGATAGGTTAATGGCACGTGTCTTCCTTCTTACACTTTCTTTGTCCTTCATACTCAGCAGCTCTTCTGTAGCCTGCAGTGTGCTGAACTAAGGCTGGGTATTGCCAACAGCCTCACGATACAATAGGGATCATGATACACATGATTTTGAATATTGACCATGTCCTACACAGAATTTAGTACAATAGCTATTTTTATTTAATTATGAACTGTATAACAGCTAAGGTAAAGCCTTAAGGATCACACACATTAAAACACAATTAAAGGCCCACAGATTGTATGATGTGGCTCTCACGCTTTAAGCAGTTGTCTGAAGCCCTTGTTATCAACAACTGTACATTCAGAGTTTGTTGAGACAACTCACGTTGGCTCAGTGTAGAGGTACGGGATCAGCAAGGTATCTTGTCATGTCAAAACGAAGAAGGTTGGTTGTGTTGCTGCATATTGTGCATATTGCATGACTCATGTCCTGACTACAAAATGCTCCCATATCTTTGCCTTCAGTTTTGCTGGAGTTTTTCCATCCATTTTTTTGTTGTTGTTGTTTTGAATTTGAGACCTGCGCAGTTTGAAACAATGTGATTGGCATGGGGATTGGCCTTTGCTCCCACCTATTGGCTTTCTTGTGCATTGCGCCATGAGCGTCTTTCTTTTTCAAAACTGCTGTCACAGCGCTTGCGGCTATTTCGATACGGCAGCATCTGTAACAAAGTACGTATCAGCAAGGAGCACGACATATCGCCGTATCGATTTTTTGAGCACAGCCCTACGCTGAACTGGAGCCTGTTTGTTTTTAGCCTTTCATCACTGTCCTGTGTGTTTTGCCGTAGCCTGTTTTGTAGAAATAAATTCATAGGCAGCACTCAATGCAGGATCACACTCGATCTGTAAAGCACTTTTGTTACTGTAGACTATGTGCATGATCCCATGGCTCAGGCAGAATAAGATAAAACAAATTTAACGGGGTTATTGATTGTAGTATTATTACATACACTTGTCACAACTTTGATTCACTTTATGAAATGCTTTCATCACGAAACTTCACATTTTAGTTCACCCGTGCATAATACATAAGAAGTATAACTCCAATACATGCAACTCCTGCATTCCAGGGCGTATGCAATGGAATAATGCAACGGTAACAGATTTTTTCATTTGAACTGAATTACCTTCCATCGGAGAGTAATGCATTCAACGCATTAAGTGTGATGCTAGCCTCAGGTGTAACATGGTGATAGAGATATGGACCTCTAATTACTTCACTGTTAATGTATTCTGAGCAATTTTCAGATGCTTTAGTGCAGCATCAGCTCTCAGTCTACAATAGGTAGGCAAACAGAGTGAATGCCTCAGCATGTATACACTGAAAGGAGATAGTCACACTTTTGGACTAGTCAGACAAAAAAACACATGTCTATCCCAACTTCCCAGTCTCTCTCTCCCAGCTAGCCCTTTAAAGACTCTTGACTACATAAGAGCTGATGCTCCTGCTGGCAGCAGTTACCATGGCAACAAATGACTGAAGTGTATCTCTGTGCTGTGCTGGTGTAATGTGAAAGCTCAGAAATAACAAAACAAAGAAAGAGATGAGGGGAAAGTCGTGATTCTCTCTTTCACAAGTGAGTGTCACAAAACAGCTTCAAATTGTCATTCTCTGAAATTCTCTGTGTTGGGTATGACAGTGAATCAGTCAAGAATGAAAACAGGCAGATTCATGTGTTGAGTGTGCACCCACTAATTCCATTATTGGTTCCTGTCGCTGCCAGCATGATTTTACATTACATCTCTTGTTATTTTTTCCTACTTCCTTTACTCACTGATGAATGTTCGTTTCTAGTTGATTTATGAGCTTCTATTGCTTACTCCTCTCTTCTCTCTGGCACTCACCCACAACAATGAATTAATCAACAGAATCAAATCAATCTCTCTGCCATATATGGTAGCTAGCTAGCTGTTCCCATACAATGCCAGCCAGAATGGGCGACAGTGGACGAGGAATAAATGGTGTCTGAAAAAAGACTGACTGTTGTATAAATATTTAAACAAGCAAAAGGGCAGATGGGTCTTTAGAATTAATTAGTTCACTCAGTGTAAATATGAACATGAAGGGTGGCCTACAATGGGTAGAGACACCATGCTGGAGTCAATGCAATTTTAATGACCAGTAGCAACAGCTTGTGTGCTCTTCCTCACCTCTCAAGGCGGAGTATGTTCACTGGGCTACATATGCAGGTCTTGCAGGATTACTATTACTATCAAAATGCTTATTTAATTGATACTCAACAGGACTCTTGCCTGGCAGCAAAGAAACACTTAAGGATCGGGCTGTTGGTAGGCTAATACAATGTCTGAGATGCTCATCTTCTATGAAAATGAAATCATCAAAAGATTTTCATTAGTCAAGGTACAAAATGACACGAGTCCAGGAAATTACTCTGTAGCAAACATTTTCTGTTCATTCCAGTTTAACTTTTTTTTTTTAAGTCACAGATAATTGCCCCTTTTAATGTCTTCTTTTTACGTAACTGCCATGGTGGAGGTGGCAGAGCAAGAAGAGCTGTTCAACATAAAAGAATGGGAGTGGGTAGGAGTGCTCTCAGTCTCGGAGAAAGGAACTGAGAAAAACTGGTAATAATGGACATTGACGTATAAGTGGAACATAAAGAGGAATACAAATGAGGCAAACCAACATGGGCTGTACATGTGACAACAGTACAGAGCACCTTCATATTGGCCAGCGCTCACACCCCCACATCCATATAAGCACACACATGTACATGCACCTCCCACGCATCACACACTTCACTACGCTCACACCTTCCACACTTGTGCCCACGCATACACATAAACTACTTCACACAATTGGGTTAGAAAAAAGGCCCCCACATGCACCGACGGACACTCCTCTCACACACACACACACAGCTACCTACATCATGCCCCTGTGGCTCAGCTGTCGTCACTGATGCTCCATGAGTTGTTACGAAACAAAAGGCCAAGGTCTCTTCACCCCTCCATCTCCAAACATTACTCACTGCTCTCACAGAAAGAGGATGCTGCTTTTTACATGTAGTGGGCTGCTCTATTCAGTATTTCTGGCAATGGGAAGGACATGCGGGCCATTTTTATCTCCTAAAATATCCTAAAGCTACACAGGAGGAAGCCACCTGTGGAGGACACGTGGAGTGTTGAAGTGACGTTATTGAATAAAAGCTATTGTGACTAGATCTATTATAAACCTTCCCTGTTCCATTTGTGTAAATACCTGCCTTTGTTATGTTGTTGATGACGGCTGTTGGTGGCTTGGAACTCCACTTTATTTCTTTTTATTTTGAAGCAATATGTTTCTGTTTGGTCAGCGGGAGCGTAGGTAGGCTATAGTTGCTGAAATTATGTTTGCTGTAGGAGACTATTTAAAGTGGTACAGAAAACTGACAATGTTCTACAAAAGTTAATTATTTTGAGGCTGATAAAGTAGAAAGCATTTTTTGGCAAAGCACGGAGGTAGAGCTTAGGTGCAGCTTAGGTGCACAATCATAGGGAGGGTAAATCTGAGGGGGTGCCTGCCATTTTCACCAGCCCCTAATCAAGACCAGAAGAGGTGTGTGTGGGGGGGGAGTGTATCATGAGTGGAGTAAATGGAGAGTGTGAAAGAGAGGGGACACTCTCTTTCACACTTTCTGAGCTGATATGAGTCACGACCTCCTTTTCTATCACAGCACACACAACACACACTCATACATATGGAAGCCCATAGGGGACTTTATTAAAATGATAATGTAATTCCACAGTAGCATTATAATTCTCCACATATGTGTTATTTGAGTAAAAATTAAAATGACAATGCATTAATCATTGCATTTTAATTTTCAAGTTTGAATTAACATTTGAATATTGTCCACTGTACAGCAGGGTTCGACTTTGAAAATGAAATGTCAAACAGCTTTTCCATTTTCATTTCAATGGTCACAGAACTCCCATACCAGTTTGTGAAAATGAAAATACAAATTGGATTATAGCATTTTTATTTTCATTTTTACTCAGATAACACATACATATGTGGAGAATTATAATGCTATTGTGGAATTACATTTTCATTTTACATTATCATTTTAAAAAGTCCCTTATGGGCTTCCATACATACACATCCTTGTCCCATTTTCTCAGTATGTCATTTGTAGATCTATGAGCTTGTTTCTCATCCGCTAACAAGCTTTCAGGGGATTGTCACATTCTCTTGGCACATGCTACTGAGCTCTTGTTTTTGACAACACTTTATTCTTGACTGTTATAGACTGATGACATTTTAGTTGTGGAGGGGGTGAAAAAGAATGTGGTCACAAACTTTATGAAGTGTCGTTGAATCATCAGACTAAGGTTTCTTCTCGTCCCATGCCTTCGCCTGGGTGTTTGCTGTCTTTCAGCTGGGTGAGGAAGAGGCATCCAGCCACGGAGCCCCCTGTGCCCATGCCACCCAGCGCTGACTACAGGGACCCCTGGCGCAGCATGACAGTGGTGCCCTACCTAGAACACCTGCATGGCTATGGGGAGATGGAGGAGGAGGAAGACGAGCTGTTCTATGGGGAGAGTAATGTCATGTACCCTCAGGGCTTCACACCCACAGGTCAGTGTGAACTGAGTAGTCCCAGAGAGCAGTATATCGACCACATTTATCAAATATTCCTTTAAAGCCTAGATTCCTGTATATCATCAAAAACATGATAAATACATATGGTAAATTATTAACAAATCAGTTTATTTTGATGTATTGTAGGAAATTGGAAAATGTCAATGTCACCTGCTGATTTTCATATCAAGATCAACTTTTCATAAAGCGCATCATTGGCTTGGTTGTAAGCACAACATTTGTGCATAAGAACCCATTCTAAAAGAGGACCAACATGTCTTTGTTCTTATTGCAGGAGTCTGCTCCTGTCCTGTTTTCTGTTTCACCTAAAGCAAATCCAAAAAGAGGTGAATCTAGGCGTATTCACACCCGCTATAATAAAGTCTTGATAATGCCATTCTGGTAGTGTGATTAGTAAAATACGTGTGATTAGCAGTGCAATTTGTCATAGCTTTGTGCCAAAAGGCAGATTGGGATGTGGTAGTTTGCTACCAAGGAAATAGGATGTATTAAACATTAACAGAACATCAAGGGCGACTGTTACATAATGTGACTTTTTGCTGAATGCTGTCTAGACAGCATTTGTTGCCAAACATTTTTCAGGGAGAAATGCAGAAAATTAAGTGTTGCTCCGTGTGTCTCCCCTCCCCTTTTCGTCTTTTTTCTCTCTATCTTTCATTCTGCTGTCACATACACAGCATCTACCCCTCCACAATCCCCTTGGCCTTTCATTCATTTTGTACTCACTCTCTCCCACTTTCGTTGCTCTCTACTTCTATCTCTCCCTCTCTTCCTCTGCTTTCACGCCTCCCACCTTCCTTTCCTCAGAGCCAACCACCTTTGTCCTTGTCACAGACCCAGAAAGGAGCTCCTTAGGGGAAATGGCTGATTTCTCCTGTGTGATTAGGCGTTCCGTCATGTCAGGGTTGGGTAGCAGAGGGGTAATGGCAGGCTAGACGACAGTCTGGGACTGATGAGCTGTGCCATTAAGAATAGTTGGTGGACTTCCCTTGGTCTATCTGTCTTGGGATGCTCCTTACTATAGCAGTTTTCTGTCTGATCTGATGTGGCTGGTGGCTAAACACCAGACAGACAAAGTCTTACCTCTGCAGGGGGAGGTAATACTTAAAGCCACAGGCCACACTGAAGCAATAAAAAACACTTGAATCTGCTCTTTGTGTTTGAGGTCTTAAGCCTTTATTTTTTGGTGCATAATTGTCTTTGGTCTGTCAGAAAATCTCCAGTATGACCTGCTTCAGCATGAAATTGTGTGTGTGATGCTGTATGGGATGGTAGTTGTGTCAGCAGCCATGGCCTGAAGAGGGATTTGCAAGTTGACTAACAGAAGGTGCTAGCAGCGCTCAATATGTTATTGTCTCTGGTTTGGCTAATTGCAGCACGCTGATGTGTCAGCCCTCTGGCTAGCCAACACATGCACACTTGCACACACTCTGTCGCATGCAAACACACACACACACACACACACACACACACACACCCAGTCATTCATGGCTGAATACAGAGGAAATTGAAACTGTCTGTTGAAGTGCATGATAACACACACACAAACAGTTTTGTATTGGGCTAGATGCCGATTTTATTTTAACCTTTTTCAATGAAACCAAAGATGGCATATTTTATTGCTGTCCTTTGCATGGTTTGTGTGAGCTTATTGATTCAACACCATAACATGCAAAATATTGTTGCAATTGTTATTATTGTTGATTGATATTGTTGCTATTTGAGATCTAGTTTCAATTTCGGGTGCAAAATGTCTTTCCACCTCTTGAGATCTGAACAACACCTCCAGTGAGCCCTTTTCTAATGACTTTTTCTTCTTTTATGATTAAACTTGTCTTTTCAGCTGAAGTAGCTCTGTTGCCCTTTGTCATTCTTATGAAACAATTTCTTTCTTCCTCCCGTTATTTGCAGTGACTACTTGGTGAGTCAGAGGAGGTGACACAAGAGCTGGCCACAGTGTAACAGCCACTGTGAAGCCATTCACAATCACCCGTCCTCAATCAGTGAATCACCATTCAACTGCTTGCAATCGGAGGTTTAAGGAAATTTTCTTTTTAATGCGCATTTGTCTGATTAAGATAGACATCCCTTTTGCTTTAAGTCAGATCTGTCCGTGGGGTCACAGGGGAAATTATGTCTATTTATTTATTAGTCTGTCATGTTTTACTATGTTAGTGTTCGAATTGGAACATTTATTTTTCCACAGTAGAGTTTAATGAGCTGCCTTGAACTGTGACTGTGTCCACATAGGACCCAATTAAATCAGGAAGGACATGAGGACCATTATTCTTCTCTCCCATTCATTCGGCGTTTCCCCCACCCCCGGCCTGGTAGTGGGGTTGGGAATGGGCTCATTCATTTTCTATTGCCAGTTAATAGCAGGTTAAGTATTTTGGACCAAATTTTTTTTTATATGTAGTGGGAAATTATATTCCTTCCTCTCCCATCCAAAGCGAAGGCATCTATTTTTACCTAACTTCATTCAGCAGAATCTCTGCTGTCTGTATTGTCTGTGTTGTCTGCGTACTACACAAGTATCCTCTTGTGTTTGTGTTCATTAGAACCCTCTTGATGAGGCGTATTCAGTCCTTCGTATTGGGATCAATGTTAACACACAGTTACAAGACATCCTCACATTACATTTACCAGCATTGACGTGCGTAAACAATGGCTTAAATGGACAGGTTTTTTAGATTATTTTTGTTAATCTGCATTGAGTCTATGGTATTTTGTATGGTATCATCAAGAGACACTTTCTGTAGCAGCGCTATTGGAAATGAATGGCAGACTTTGTGGAGTCATAGAATGTTTACCTGAGGTTTTAAGCCTGTGCACCCAAATGTTCATTGTACTGATAATAGTTTTGAACCACAAACATGCTACATACTGAAGTTAAAGTTTCAGCAAAATCAGTCTCCTATTCATTGCCAATGTCGCAATTCAAGAAAGCAGGACTTGATTCCATCAGCCTTTTGTTCTGTTGTTTTGGGAAAAAAACAAACCTAGACTTACCTGTCTAAGAAAATAGCAATAACTGGATGAATATAAATTCTATTTCAGGAGATTTTTTCTGAATTCAGAAGGGGTTTGTGTTGGAAGGCCAGACTTTATACATTACGTAGCTGTTACCTATCAAGGGCATTAGAGCTTAACATCCACACAGAGCTACAATGCAGCCCATAACAGTGCAGAAGAAGCCATTTGGTTTTACACTGCAGTGCTGAGAGACAGTGGGAGAGAGAGGGGTAAGACTGTAAGCATGCTTTTCCTTTTTTTTTTTTTTTGTTCCTTAAACCTTTGCTTTATGACAGAGCCTTTCATGTTCACTGTGCGTGCCCATCCATGCCCCCTGCAACCCTGCCTTCAATGATTTCCGGAAACGTGCATTTTCTCCCCGTTTGCTGTCGCTCCACTAGCAGTCGAAATCGGCGATTAGTGGAGAGCGAGTCTTTAGGCTGCCATAGCAACTGGGTGAGTCATTCTGCTGCAGTCATTTTAGTCACATTCACACTGGCTGTTTGCTTCCCTCTCTCTCTTTTTCCATCTCACTGCCCCCCCCCTTTCCATCCCTGTAAATCACTATAATTTCAACTGTGGTTCTATTTTTTTTTTTTTTTTTGGGTTGCACCCAAGTGTCGTCAGACCAGGAGAGAGACTGGCACACGTTTCTCAGTCATTCAACATTATCCCCAATTAGGCTAAACTCAGGAGTAAAAGGGGATCAAAGAAAAAAGGGGACTCATGAAGTGTGTACATACGTGTGTGTGTGCATGGGCTTATTTGTGACGTGTGTGAGTGATAGGGGAGCCTGATAATAAGGGCGAGCAGAATGTCGCCATTCTTGCTTTGATTACTTATTTATGGATCAGGCTAATCAGTAAACCCACAGCTGACAGCATACTGTGAAGGTGGCAGGGGGTGTGAGAAGAGATGGGAGAGGCCAAAGGAGGAAGGGGGCACCTAACACTCATTCGCTTCGTTCCAAGAACACTTGTTAGCTCTGATTAAAGTAGCTTAATTTGCAGAATGCAGATTTTGTTTGATTGCTATTACGGAAAGCTGTTTCCTGCTTTACTATAATTGGACTTTGCAAGTTTCCAGCTGCACTTTCGGCATTAGTCTGCAATACATTCTTATTCCAGACTTCTAGACTTCACACCACATTGTCACTTAACTGTCACACTACTCAGATGAATGCCTGCTGAAATATTGCATCAATAAATAAAAGAGGCTAAAACAGTCAAAGTTGAGACAAACTTTCATAGATGCTGTCAACTTTTATTGACTTGCATTCTTTGCCTTTGCACGTGTTGCCAAGACTTGGAAAGAGACGAGGAAAAGACTAGGAAATAGATTCTCATTTGCAGTATAATACCCCTCTCACACACAAATCCCGGGGTTTACACGGGTTATTGAAATATGGGTCATTCCTTGGATCCGTTCAGACCCCACTATTGTTCGGGGTTTATCCAAGGTCATTTGTCCCGTTAAATTGTCGCTTTATTACTTCTTCCCCACGAATGGACAGAAGATTTCGGAAACTTACCAATTCTCAATTATTATTTGTTCTTTTCCTGTGTGTATTGCACACACATGAACCTGAGCCCACATCTCACTTGAGTCTCGGAATAGTTCACAGCCATCTACAAAATTTCCCAAGACTGCTCTCAAGTTTCTCCCTCCCTCCTTCACCTTCCTTTCTTCAGTTTGTCTTCCTTTCCTTCCCCCCCCCTCCCTTTATCAGGTCAGTGTGACCTGATGAGGGAAAAAAGGTGAAGTTGGATGTAATTCCTGATCAACCAGTTCCTTCAGTGCATCTTACACTACATTAACAATACTAGACAGCAAGAACTGGGCTAAATCTGCTCATCCCAGTTCAGTTTTCAAGGCCCTGTCTGACTTTAGTATAGATGTTTTGATGATGAGATAAATAGGGTCATAACCCTCCGGACAAGTCCCTCTGGTAGTGTTGATGTTTTGGATTGCATGTCTCAAGACATGGCCTTTAATTTACCTAAGCAGTTACTCTTGTCTGTGCTGTCTCTCCCCAGGTCGGCTACAGGACGACGGGCTGGAGCCGAATGGTCACCAGATCCGACTGAGTGCAGGCCTGGCACTCAGGAGCCTGTGTGTAAATGGGACAGACGGGGAGAGCGAGATGGAGAATCTCTCTGCCTGCAGGACCAGGCCGAGGTCCGAGCGCCTCTCTAGCTCCTCGTCTAACCCTTCCCGGAAAGGAGTTTCCACCTACAGCCGCATTCGCAGGCTCTCTGCCTGCAAGCAGCAGTGACCCCACACCCCACCCCACTCCCACACCTCAGATCACACACACTGGACAGGTGAGGAAACCCCCAAATGCACATGCACTCCAACACATACACTTATACAGTGGGGTCCACAAGTCCGAGTCCACTACCAAGAACTCATCATTTATCCAAAAAAGTTTTAGACCAGCCCGGACTGCTCAGTCGGTAGAGCATGAGACTCTGTCTCAGGATCGTGGGTTTGATTCCCACATAGTGTCAAGTACGTCCCTTTGGATAAAAGCATGATATTATGATATTTCTCAAACAACATTACATAATTTTAAAAAGAAGACAAAGTTTTCAACAGAAGTCCTTTTTCAAAGTGAAAGCACTAGCAGTAGCGACAATAATGCATGGAGGACTATATTAATTTAGTTAGTATAAGATGGTATTAGTTGTTAAAAGACCAGAACACTTCACACTGTGTATTAGAAGCATACATGTGTTAATATTTGAATGAAATATCTGGTGTGACAACAATTTGAGAAAACCTTACTAAATGGTGTGCGAACAAGATATTCAGATGTATTTCACAAAGTTCAAAAGTTTTTGATTTGTATCAGTTGTTAATAATGTATCCTTGAATAAGAAGTATCAACTGAGTAAAAAGAATGTATTAGTTTTTGAAAACAGTTCTTGGTAGTGGACTCAGACTTTTGGACCCCACTGTATGTCCACATATCCTGTACATAGCAGCACTTGGACCTGCGGTTACACGCACTGAACATCAAGGTAGGGCTGTCTTCCATTGAAAATCAAATCTTAGTTGCTCTGCTGTACTGAGGTAGTGGAAAGCCTGGTAGGGAGGAGGTGACAGAGAGATTGTGGAGGGATCTTTCACTAAGCTTTAATGAAACATACAACTACAATTAAAGGAATTTTACAAGCTAGTCCCTAAATACATTGAGTTTTGGTGTGTGTGTGTGTGTGTCTTTTAGCTTTAACAGCTAGCCCAAAAGCCTCAATCTGCTTGTAATGATGAAGCCAAGCAGTGGAGAGTTCTGCTTGGTCCCTAGGGAGGTGGTTGGGGTGCACAAAGGGAAGAGCAGGATGACGTAGCTGAAAAAGGAGGGGAGGGGGGGTTTGGCGATGGAGAGGGGATAGAGAGGGTTCCTGCACACGGAGAGGAGGAGGAAGAAGAGGAGGAGGGATGGAGGGAGCGTAGGCGAGCTGCGTGGGAAGAAGATGCTGCATAATCAGCTTTCTAGGGTTTTCTCCTGCGCTTGCTCTCTCTCTCTCTGTCTCCCGCTCTCTCGCTTTCTCTCTCTATCTGACTCCCTCTGTGGCAGCAGCCCATTCATGTTGGCTTTGTCTGTCACTGCAGTTCAATATATGGTAAAATCTCTCCCTAACTCCTATCTACGTACTGTATGTCTCGCTGTCTTGTTCTTCTTGGGTGCTCTTCCTTTCCCCCCCTCTCTATCTTGCTCTCTTTCTCTTGATGCTCTCTTTGTCTTCTTTCTCTCTTTCTCTCTATGACTCATTCACCAGCACAAGCTTAGCTTCTTTAACAGGCTCGCCCTATCCCTCACTGTTTTGAAGGAGAATGAAAGATCATATCATGTTGTCTGGCTGTCCCCATTTATATCCAGCCAGCACACACAGACAGATGCTGCATGTCTAGTGGGAGAGACTGCTGATGTTGTTATTGCAATTGTTCTTTGAATGAAATTGCACTACTTTTTGCTGCCATTTTGTGCACATAAGTAGACCAATAGACATGACTGGTCACTCTCAACCCAATATTTTGAATTCATTTTACAAAATCTGTTCACCAACCAATTCACAAAACCTTATTTAGTTTTACAACTTTGTGCTTCCTCGGCTATCTAGCTCACACAGTGGCACTCTGAATGATCAGACTACGTAATTTCGCACTTATAGACTTTTGCCATCACATTGATTTATCTTCCGATAGGTGAGAAATGGAATAGCCGTCTAATAGTGAGCAGAGAGGAACTGAGTGAGTCATCGGCATCTCCC
>OOFE01023207.1:17995-33203 GCA_900323365.1 Monocentris japonica | reverse complement strand
AATACAGCCTATGCATCTTGGATAAAGATTAAAAATAGTATTTCGTGTTTATATTTTATTAAAAGAGCAAAAGCTTCAGTAGATGATGATAGTGGACCAGCTGGAGGGTCAGAGAGAGATGCTGTTGTGAATTCTTATTTTTAAAAGGTTCCTTAAATTAATGAATGAAAACAGTTTGCAGAAAAATGGGAAATTGTTTTGAATTATTTTGTTATCCAATGAGACTTTAAATTTTTTTTCTTATGTACTGTATGGCTACTGCACAGATAAATAAATTAAAGTAAATAAAAGTTTAATAATACATTTTCTACACTTCTATCATCTGATTCACACTCACTAACAACATGTTGTAACATTATTTGTCCAACAGATGGTGAGATCGATGTCTACTGAAAGATTTCAATCTTGAGGTGTCTGGATCAGAATAATCTTAACTAATATTTTTTTGACAAACTGACTTTAAATCAAGATCAGTCTGATTCTGATTCATTGATACAGTTCTGATCCAGATAAAAAGTTTTGAAAAATTGGGCCGTGGAGGCAGAAACAATCTCATTGGTTGAGTTAAACCTCAATGGTCTCGTTTATCTCAATAAAAGTCAATACAAAAATTTCAGATATTTCAAATGATACCCTCTACACCCTTGTCTGCACTGCAAAGAGGGTGGTAGTACAACATGAAAATAAACTACAAGAAGAAGAAGGTTACGTAACGGCAATGCATTTTGGGGCATCTTGGTGAATTGAGCAATGTCGCTCACATACTCAGAAATTCTTGCCAATGTATTTTACATCCGCGTACATAAAGTCAGTTACTACAAGCATGAAACACACCACATACTCATTTGACGTCACAAAGAGTACATGAAGTGTGGGTAGTATCTGATTACGAACAGACCTTAAGTGTTAGCATGGAAGTTAATACTGTATCAACATACATAGTGCATGCTAAAGTGTTAGCATGGAAGTTAATACTGTATCAACATACATAGTGCATGCTAAAGTGTTAGCGTGGAGCCTACTATCTACATAGTGCATGCTAAAGTGTTAGCGTGGAGTCTACTATCTACATAGTGCATGCTAAAGTGTTAGCGTGGAGTCTACTATCTACATAGTGTATGCTAAAGTGTTAGCATGGAGTCTACTATCGACATAGTGTATGCTAAAGTGTTAGCGTGGAGTCTACTATCTACATAGTGTATGTTAAGGTGTTAGCATGGAGTCTACTATCGACATAGTGTATGCTAAAGTGTTAGCGTGGAGTCTACTATCAACATAGTGTCTGCTAAAGTGTTAGCATGGAGCGCCAGAGTGAACATCATTGTTCTCATCACTTAGTGAGTAAGCTGACCAGTGGTCCAATAAAACACAGTGTATCTGTCTATGAGTCTGTCAACCTCTCACAGACAGATAATACAAGAGGCAGGCTGAAGCACATAGTATCTCCTTGTCTACTGTCCATGAGGTGTTACTAACGTTTTTATGCTGCACAATTTGCAAGGATGGGAAAGATATGATAATGCAACTGGAGAGGCAATAAAAATGAAGTGCAGGCCAGTCCACTTAAACCTTCTAGTTACTGAATGCAAACCTTAAGGGATGATTTACATTGGTAGCTCCAGGTGGCCGGGATACAGGCTATTTGTTTTATGTTTCATATTTCCCTACCAAGATTAGGGAGCAGAGAGCACCTCACTTATCTAAAAAATAAAATGTCCTTCTTAACAAGTCATGGAGCTCTGTAGATCAACTGGTAATGCTTGGTTTGCTTTCCATGCTAAAAATATATGCACATATACGGTATTATATATTAAAATCTCAGTTTTTCTTCAAACAAGTGAAACAAAATCAATGAGATCATTTCCAATGCAAATCAACTTGTTTTAAGAATTTTCTAAAATCAAGTGACATTATCTTGATATTAATGGAGTGATGTACCTTATTTCAACATATATTGCACTTTTTTCAATTCTTGAAACACATGAAACTGCATTGGAATTAAGTGGAATTATCTCACCACATTGGCAGACGCTTTCTCTCTCTTTGAGGAAGAAATACTTTAAGATGAAATACTAGACTTAATCACCGACAAAGATTGACAGTTTTTGCAGCTGCATCAACGTCACAAAACCGACTGCTGGCACATCGCTGGGCTGTTTTCACCGGATGTGGACCTGGGTGACCTTAAAAACTCACTCACCTTTCCCTTTTGTCTGGGAAACCAAAGCTACCATCTCTAATTACTTGACAGGCCTGTGTTAAAACCACCCATGAGAATCCACAAAAACACAACCATCCAGTGTCATCGCACTTTTACTCATGAGCACAATTATATATTTATTTGATTTCACAATAATAATTTATAGTACAAAGTAAGATCACAATTGTCCAGCATTTTGCAATTACTGAAGCTGAGGCACACACTTTGAATTTGACTCAATATGATGACAGAGCAGGAAAATACAGGTGGTATTAATAGTAAAAACATTATCCAAGCCTGTAGAATATCAAGAGTAAACCCAAATATATATATAGTGCGTGCATTATTATATAAAGAGCCATAAGACTTTCAAACATCTTTAGATGTCTGAATTAGATTCAGAAAATAATATTTTACATGTTCCATGCCAACATACAATATATCCATAAAAAGCATTTCACATATAGGGATGATTTGCGTAATCCCTATCGGTCTGAACACCGTTGAACCCTGATAGAACCGCGGCAGGTTTTATTCCTGCCCTGCACGCTCTGTGTGGTGTCATGTCAATCATCTGCCACTTCTGTAATAGAAATACCCTCTATTCTAAACACACGCACACACACACGCACACACACACACTCGGGGGTAATGAAGACGTCAACCAGTCAATGTTGAAGCGTTGGAGGGTGTCATCTACTGGCCATTTGCAAGCTGTGCCACATGCACGTAAACTCAAGATATTTAGTTTTTCAGAAAGATGAAGTCACTGTGTTGAGTGATAGTAGGTCACTAACATTATCCAAAGGAGGCCGACCTTTCAGTAATTTAAAAGCTGTTAGTTTTTATTACATGGCTTCATACATCTTAAAAAGAAAATATTAACTTAATGATACTGAATGAAACTTCATTTAATGATCATTAACTTACAGCTGATGTCGCCACGGTTTATTTTGGGAACTATTTCAGGTGAGCAACCACGTATTCATCCGCTGTGCAGTGATGTTTAGCTGTACAGTCACCCATCACCCACCACAAGTCTGGCAGGAAGACACAACTCTCCACTGGGAAATTGGTCAAGTTCAAAGCATTGCTTTATTGCTTATTGGTGAATTTTACCAATCTCCTACACAAAACTGCCAGACTTGGCCACACTGAACACACACTCACTCAACATGTTTACCATGGATCTACTGGACACACAGGTGACTTTGATGTCTGTGTTTGATCACTTAGGAGGTAAATTGACCAGTGATCTCCGACTCGGTGTATTCCTTTACTGTCTTGGGATTATATGGCGTGTGTGCCCTTTGACTTGTCCGAGTACATCCTACGGCATGCGTTGGATCCTTTGTGATCTCATACCTCTGAGGGAATGTAATGGTATACGGCCCCTTAACAACATGGCACCTGTCACCACATTTTCCTGGCGTCTTGCTTGTTATCCAGAGTGTGACATCTCGTTTGAGCCGCTGTCAGCAGGGCCCTTGGCCTCAGTCTGTCAGAGGGAATGAGGAGCAGAGGGCATCAACTTGGCCCCCGGGGATAATATGACAGAATGCTGTGGGCAGTGGAGGGATCATGTTATCTTCTATCGTCACAATAAGACACTGGCTTTTGCTCCCAGTTTAGCAAACCCCACTCTGCCACAGAACAGACAAAAGGACACCTGAGTTCAGGTCTTTGCTGACAAAGTGTTGAAGGATTTCAAGCAGTGAAACAATCAACAAAATTAGCTTTTTTTAAATTTTGATCAAGCTACTGCTACAGGGATTATCTTCTGGTTATACTGCTCATTCTGCTGGATAACCTCTTTTTGGGGTTCTCTGTCTGTATCAACCAGTTCCTTTTCTGGCCTCCCTTCCTCCAGGGGGAGCTCTATCACTGACACGCCACCCACAGAAGAGGTTCTGCTCCTGGCACTGTGCGCCCTCTCTCTTATCAGGGTTGGCTTGCCCAGAACACTCTTAAGCTGTGCCCAGAAAAATGCTTGCTGCTTGACTTGCTGGGGCCACTCCAGATACGTCTTGGTCGTCAGCATCTTCTTAAGCTTGCAGTATTTGCTGGGCAGGGAGCTGGGATCAATGGGCTCCTTTACCACCAGGATGACATCACTGAAGGTCTTTCCCATGGATCTCTGCTGGGTGAAATACAGCTCGTAGTTGCACCACTCGCTGTTCACAAAGTGGCGTGAAAGGACAAAGATTACCTGAAGATGGAGAAAAAAAAAAGAAACCCTTGGTGTGAATTTCCACTGTGATATTTACTATTACACAGGATATGGCATGTGCTACTTAGGGTGAGCACCTACTAAGAAGCATGCCTTGGTTGTTAGAGGATAGTGGATTGGAGGAGTTAAAAAAACTAAACTAAACTAAAGTACCTAACTTTGCTCAACAAAGACACAGCACTCTGAAACAATTGGATGTATTGGATTTTCCCAAGCCTTACTCTGAACTTATTTGCAACAAAAGGGCAGGTAACATACAGCCAATATGTCTTCACACAGCTCAGTAAAGCATCATGCATTTTTTAAAGTGTTGCTGGAAATCTCATATGTAGGACGTATTCTAGCATGAACATGTTCTTGTGAAGTATCAAACTTAATATTAATTAAACTACATGTTTGTACCTTACGGCTGCTTTCAATGTTATCAATGATGTTACTGATGATCCACCTTCCTGGCATGAAGTCCCTCTCATGGATACATAGACGATAAGGGTTCTTATTGTTCTCCAAGCAGGGCAAGAGCTGGTCCCTCACCCAGTCTGCATCAGCGTGGCTGTAGGATATGAAGGCATGATAAGTGAAAACGTGTGATTCCCCTGCTGCCTTTTCCTTGTGAGCTCTGTATTTGGCCCGGATGATCTGATATGTGGCTTTGGTGTACCACGGAACATCAAAAACATAGCAAATTAGCATCAGTATCAAGATCATCGCGGCCGTGGTGGCAACACAGATGATGATGACTAGCCTGATATCACACGCCACGCGACCTGGGAAGTATTTGGATATGACTGTGTTGAGCAAGGCTTCGGGGTGGTAACACTTGTAGTTCTCAGGCCAGTCTGTGAGGTTGACCTTCCCATTTGACATTGTGTCCTGGATGAAAGCATGGAGTTCACAGGTGCAGTGGTAAGGGTTGTTCCCTGCCCTCAGGCGAGATAGTTGGGGCATGTCCTGGAAGGATTCCATGCTTATGAGACCAAACGAATTACCATCCAGAGTCAGTGACTGCAGCGACAGACTTTTCCACCGAGAGGGGATGAACTTGATTTTATTCCCACTGAGCAGGAGCACTTTTAGGTTAGTGGTTTTCTCAAAGTACGTCATGTCCAACTGGTCCAGGCTGCAATAGGACAGGTCCAAGAAGTGCACTGTGGTGGGCAGACAATGGAGGGCTTCACTCACAAATTGGTTGTGGTGAGCAATAACCCGAGTAATGTTGTGTATCCAGACACAGCCCCGACTCTCCTCAGCAGAGCCAAACTTGTTGTTGCTTACATCTATCACCTGCAGCTGCTGGAACTCCATAGTCAGAGATGAAAGGTCTTTCAAGCTGGACAGCTCATTGGTGCTCAGGTTGAAGGTGCGAAGACTTGCCATGCTGCCCTTGTATTCACACCGTTGGTTGAAGATGAATGCATCATCCAGTCGATTATTGGAGACATCTATAAGCTCCACACCTCTCATCTCAGTCCAGGCATCGCAAGGCACCGAGTTGAAGTACACATACTGGATTGACAGCTCTCGGACTTTGTTGAACCAGGTGAAGCGCCAGTCAAACCGCAGCACATCAGGATTACTGATATACCTACAAGGAATGGAGATTTTTAGTGTTCTGCACTGCACAAGAAAAGCAAATACTCTACGTTCTCTGGACTAGATTATACTCCAATCACTTCCCACTGTGCGTTGTGAGACACCATGGGGGCATTGTAAGGCTATCATAAGTGTATGTATGCACTGTTCTAACATCATAATCATATCAGAAAATTACATGTATTCTGGTGCATTATGCCAAGTACTATAATACATAATGAATCTGACTGTTTTATGGGATTGTTATTTGCTTGCTTATTTACAGTGGTTCCACAAAGCATTCAGAGTTGCATTTTTTCACTTCATACTGTGTCTTTTGCAGCACATTATATTGTGTTTAGATTATAATGTGCCCATAATGTTCTTAAAATATGTCTATGATGCTGCATAACGCTTCATGAGCAACATTTCAAGTAATATGTTGCCAAATTAACGTTTCCTCTATTTTAAACTGGTGCAGGATGCCTAAAGAATGGAAGACACTTACCACAGATCCAGCTTATCCAGCTCTAGGTCTGTTATGCTGGAACCTGCTCCACTATCTACAAATGTGGGTGAACGGGCAAAGTCGATGTACTGAAGTCTCAGCCTTTTGATAGGGCTAACTTGTAAGTTCATCAAGGCCATCCTGAGGAGATTCTCATTGAATTTACCTCGGTGAAAGATGAGCTGGTGGGCTCTAATGTGACTTAAACCCTGGAAAATGTCTGTCTCATCCAAGTAGTACATGAACTCAAAGAGGTTCCGAAACTGGATGACACTGAAGGTCTTGTTGGCGAGGTCCTGCAGCATGTGAAGCAGAGTGTTTGGTTTTTTATCTATGGCCATATCAAAGCCCATCTGCCTGGTCTGAATGACTTCTAAACTACCAGGCTCGTAGTAATTTAGATTGGAAGAACACTTGATAGCAAAACCCTGTAACCTAATGTTCTTCAAGGGCTGGAAGTCTCCTTTCTTGAGACCCATCACCAGAGGACCGCCCATGGACAGAACTTGGAGTTTGGAGAATTTGGAGAAGTCATCAGCCAAAGTGGCATGTTTGTAAAGGTTGTTGGACATATAGAGCTTCTTTAGGTTCAAGAGAGGCCTCAGAGATGTGGCAGGAATTTCCTCCAGGGAGTTGTTGAAGATATCGAGATGCTCCAGGAGTGGGTTGTACTTAAAGGCATCGTTGTCAATCTGGGAAATATTATTGAACTGCAGTTGAAGGATGCGAAGCTGAGGGAGGTGGAGGAAGTCGTCGGCATGGACAGCTTGAAGTTTGTTGTAGGAGAGATCTATTTCTTCCAGTGTTGATGGTTGAAGTTGTCTCCATGGAACATGCTCAAGTTGTCTTCCAAGGCAGTCTGCAGAGCGGCCAGAGTTGTAGATGCGACATGGTCTTCCTTCAGTGTTTGTGGTGGGAGAAGAGGATGGAGTCGGTGATGTGAGTGCTCCAAGAAGGAGAGCACTAAAGCTCATCAATTTCAAAATCATCATGACACACCTATAAAGGAATAAGAAAGAGAGAAGTGAAATGTTGCTATCTTCTATATAGTTCAATGCACGATTGCAACATTGAGAGAGCAGAAGGAGATTGACCCACAAGCCAAAAAAGAGAAGTAATTACTGATAGCCTGCACTGAAATAACCAATGAAGCCACAGGAGCATCTGATCATCCTCTATTAAAGTAAGGGAAACTTTCTATTATCCACATTTGTTTCATGATCACTGTAAATGAATACCTGTAAATACCTCTTGGAAATAAAAACTGACAAAACAGAAGAGTATGTGCAGATCTTTAAATTTTACCACCCGTGCAAAGGAGAACAGATTGCAGCCATACAGACCACCAGTTCTTTTAAATAAACCAGCATCTGACCTATTTCCTCACAAATGCATGATCACTTTTGCCTGACCAAAAAAGGAAGGACAGGAAATATAAACTGTTCAGGTCACACAAAGAAACCCCAAGGAGCTAAAAATATCTTATCCAGAGAGAAAACAGAGGAACTAAATCAAGATGGCAGAGGCATGGGTGAATTATTTCATAAGATATGTTGTGTCCAATGTATCCAAGCATTTTAGAGGTATTAAGATGTATCTGAACCTCTCCTATATCTTTTATCAAATTCCCATTAAAACATAAAGAAGGATGTGCTTTTGAAGAATAAAGAATCAGATGAATCAGAATTACTTTATTACCTTAATGCGATAAATGTACTGGAATTTGTCTGAGCGGTATTTAAGTAACTTAAAACAGCACATACTGACATGTGGTTACAGTGCAAAGGGACAGTGCAAGACATACTACAACAGATTATACATATAGCTGCACAAGCATACATGCAGCATTCAATCGTTAAGACATAGATCTCATCTATACATACTGAAAGACTTGAAAATGTCCCCTGCAGCCAGGTTCCTTTCTCAGTGGTTCCTCACTCTGTATTGCGCTATAGAGTACCTGTAATACAATGCACTGCACTTCTCCTCTTTAAACTAGTTTCCTGGTTAAGGCTGATAAGCAGCGTCTTTCAAATCCTCACTCTTCGGCTTTTATTTATATTGCTGGTCCAAGGCTACACACTGTTTTGGCTCTCACGTGGGGATCTGTCAAGCTTTACAGCCATGTTAAACAAACAGTATCCAGTCCAGAAGTGATGTGACTTGAGTAAATATTTATGTCTTTGCGGATATGGACAGACCATTATACTGGATTACTGTCTGGTCTGTTAATCTGTAACATCTTGGCCAATGGCCAGAATATGCCAATATGTCATCTAGTAAAATGAAGATCAATAAACACTGATAATGCTCCGATTTTAAATGGTAGCTAAATTAAAATCACTTTCACCCCAACTGCTCCAGTGCAGCTGCTCAGTTGCCAGTGATAAAGAACTGATTGAATTCAGCAGCTTCCAAGCAGGAAAGTGGGAATGAAACTTTGTAAAAAGAGCATGCAGGCTTAGCAAACCTTCCCTGGATAAATAAAGTTTATATTCAATCACAAGGCATTTCTTCTGCCAAGCTGCAGAAACACTGAGATAGAGGGCAAGACTGTGCAGACAAGTCTCTTGGTAGAGATTTCTGCAAAGGCACAAAAGGAAATGGAGATATGCATCGGTCAGGTTATCATAGTTAAAGCTTCTGAAATGATCAAATCTGATGAGATGTTTCAAATCAAGTTTATTTATACAGCCCTTTATTATGAACAAGCTTCAAAGGACTTCACAGGCCTAACTGGGTCAGGCTGATAGACAATTGAATTATGACACACAGTTGATGCAGAATGTAGACAACAGAATAATACTGCTGAATCAGAAGTCTGTAGCCTGACAGGAACGCCTCAGGCGGCTTTTCAGGCTGAACTAAGTCAGCTGAAAGTCAGTTAGTTACAGAAGCCACTATTTGGATCGTGTCTTTCTTTGACCCTGTCTGCTAAAATACAGTCATGTATGAATTACTGAAACTTCAACATGCTTGAGCAATGAGGCATAAGAAAACCTGGATAAGGACCGAAGTGTGACGCATCTCTTCCTCTGACAGGTGTTCATGTGATATTCAGCCAATAACTCCCCCTTCATTTAAGTCAACATTTATCTGAGTGACTCATTGCTCACAGGTTCCTCCAGATAAATATGTGACAAATTAAAGATTATATTCCTTGAATCATTAATCTTACCCCGTGTTGATGTATTCAGTTGGCCATAAATGTGTCTTCCTTCCTTGTCATATAAACATTGTCTGGGCAGGAAAACCAACCATGATGCAGCTTCATAGAGGAAAACAGAAACATTTCTCAGTTATCTAATCTGGTCAACACTAGACAACTGTTCCTGGAAATTGACAATAGATTGATTGGCATCAATAATATTGACTTGAAGCACACTATTGTAAAATGACTTAGTAATAATCACCAAGCTTTGGCAGTCAGTGCAAATCTTTTAAAATTACATTTCAGGCATTACACTGATGCAGGGTGGCTTACTAGGAGTCAGCAGGTAGGAGTTCACAGTCTCTCACGGACACTTTGACAGGACTGTTTTTTTTTCAAGGTTATTTTTTGGCATTTTTATTGGACAGTTCAAGTTCAAGGTGGCGAGAGACAGGAAAGCTTGTGAGAGAGAGAGGAATGACATGCGATACAGGTCCCAGGCCAGCTTCGATCCCAGGACGTCGCCAACTGAGCCACGGGACATCACACTTTTTTTTTTTTTTTTTTTTTTTAAACAATTTTTAATTTTAATTTAATTGGATATCTCAAAGTGGAGAGACAGGAATGGATGACATGCGACAAGGCCAAATTCAAACCAAGGACGCTGTGATTGCATGGTATGCTCCTTAACTGAGCCACCAGGACACCTCAGTTCAAACGTGGCTGCTGATGGACACATTGGCTGTTGCGGGAATCGAACCTGTGACCTTTTGGTTCTGGGATGTCTTTCCAGGCCACCCAATAACAAGCATCCAACTACAAGTGAGTAACTCTTATGATATCAAAGTTAGAGAAAGTCTGCCCCTTCCTTTGCAGTCTGTTCTGTCACGAGTCAAGTGAAAAAAAAAGCTGCCTCAGGCGAATTCCACCGTTTCACCAAGTCAGAGAGGTCAGGGAGGATCAATGTGTACCTAACCTGCATACACCTGTACTTCTGAGTCCATGAACTCTAGCTGGACATTAACTTGCTCGATAGGTTTCTGCGTCTAGATCAGAGGTAGCGAATTGAGTCAGTGCGTCACTATTCATTTATGGTTTACACATGAAAACCTTCCTGTTTTACTGTCTGTGCACATTGAAGTCTTATCTATGGGAGGAATGTGTGCAAATACCCCAGCAATGCCTTAGTTTCTGAGCTGGTCGATGAGATATGTTGCAACCTGCTCAGTCTCAGCTGAGCACAGCTAGGTTTTAGTTAGCTAGGTTGTAACTAACTCGAACATACCTTGAAACACCCACATACCAAATATATCGACATTTTGCTCATGCAGTTTGGCTCAGAGCCAGTTTCATGTAGCACAGCCAGGAGCGACAGCTGGAAACCCCCAAGAGCACGTGAAGAGGGAAAATATTTGTTTCCTCTGCGCCCAAGACGTGCTGTCATGTTTTGACATCAGAAGACTCATTAACAATGTCTTTTGAAGCTCAGGTCATCATCTTTCAAGCATCGAGAAAACACACAGAACCAGTATCTCCGCAATAACCTGCCCAGATGAGGGGGAATTTCAGATTGTTCAGCAGGCGCTGCGATAAAGGGACACAAATTGAAACTTAATCCCCTGAGGCAGTCCTGTCATGATCATGTTTTGTGAATGTTATGCATCTGGGTGGATGTTGTCAAATCTCTCAACTGAGTCAGCAGGCTAGTCCTTGTCACTTCCAACACTTTCTCTTGGGGTGAAGCAGTTGCATTGCCACAGTAGCTCAGCAAGCAGTAAAACGTGGGACTTGTACAATAGAAACCTATTGCAGTCGCAGCATATGAGTAAACATCTGTCGCATAAAGCCAATCTTTGTATGAAAAGCTCAGACAATAAATTTCACAGTGAGTGTCTTCGATAAATCACACTGTAAACAAACGTAGTAGTAGGGCTATGGTGTATCAACAGGGGGCACAATCCTGCTGTTGCAGATTGGGCCATGCCAAGACAACCCTGTCCAAACACTGTACTCTAGGATCCATAATCCAGGAGGCTTTCCAGGTGCTTCGTCCTGCAGTAAATTGGCAACCAGGTTATGAGAGAAATAATAGATGGCTTTATCATTGATCAAACTACAATATCTCTCTGATATGCTGGCTGGCGTCATCCAGTGTGCTCAATGCTCTATTATTACATCTGATATTTACCCAACAGTCAATAGCCGGTGGTGAACAGCACTTTCATTGACATGTGTTGGCTAGTGCTATGCCCATTGCCCCTACAACAGTTTTAATGATGCTGCATGTTTGCCTGCTGCATACAAACACAGCTGCAGATCTGCTCAGGGTGTAAATATTCTGCCTCCAGGTCATCCACATCATCCTCTGGAGCTGATGTCTGTGCAGTGTGGCTGTTTGTGTCTTTCAGGATTGGGACATTGCTGCCATACATACCTTATATTTTTTCAAAAAATGATCTGCACCGAGCAAGATTTTCATGTTAAGACACAAGAGCCTCCCATCCCTACTAACTGAGACCCCAAATTCATTTCAGCGTCGAGTTTGGTCACTGGCAGGAAATCGTCTCTGCAAATCATCCTTTAGATGGTTACACAATCCTTCAGACAAAGAGCTATATGGATCAATTTTAAGTTTTAAAGTGATTTTGTCATTTCCAAATCTCATCATACAAAGATAAAGGATAAATGTCCTCTGATGAACTCTTTTAGCACTCAGAGCTCTAGAGGTTACACTATTTCAACTGAAACAAAAGAGCACTGTGCTTCAAACAGGTTTCACAATCGTCTCACAGCAACAGCAGGCTTGGCCAGCACTTCATATTTCCTGTGACATACGTGAGGTCATTTGAGATTTAAGCTTTCTACTGTCGACCACTAAGCAGCTTCACTGGAGCAGTTGGGGTTAAGTGCCTTGCTCAAGAACACTTCAGCAGTGGTTTTTGAGGGAGGAGAGAGCGTTACTCAATCGCTTTCCCTGCCCCCGCTCAGTCGGTCCAGGAATTCAAACGTTGCAACCTTCCGGTCACATGGTTGCATGTTTCATTTGTGGGCTTCATACGTACATGCAACTGCAATGGTGAAACCCAAACCATAAAGCGGTTTGGTTCAACGTACCTTGTAGTTCTATCATTGCTCAAGAGCTGCTCTGGAGGCAGAACCCTCAGTGGGCGGAGCCAAACAACCACAGTTTGTTAGTTTCCCTGTGATCCTTCAAGATCATGAATACCTTAGCTGTGAATAAAGGAAACGTCATTGCCAGTTTTTTAGTTTGACCATTTCCTTCTTTGCCATTAAAGTTTGTTAGTGAACTGCTAGCTAGCTCCGCCCACTGAGGTTTCACTCAACCAATGAGATTATTCCTGCCTCTGAGAAGCCATAGGGTTAGCGTAGCCATGATGCAGCCATTCATCCCGCATTCCTCTGTGCACCTTCATGTCGACGATACCTTCAGTTCTGTTGGATTCTGTGGAGCAGAACACTTTCTACTGGGTGTTTGTGAAGAACAGGCTGAATGGGATGCAAGTGATGACTCGCCCTTGAATCACAGTCTGCTCACTCTCTTTACATTGACACAACCCCAAGGCCTTAGCAGCGCCGTAATGACTTGTCATCACTCATCACTCATTTCACTCATTACATCATGAAGTATCATTGATGGTCATGCTTGAGTCATAAATGAATCAACACTGTACAGCATCAGTGGCTTCCCGGTGGTTAAGATACTTTCAAACAACATATACAACTGCTTTACACAAACAAAAGTAGGCCTGTAAAGACATTATTTTGTATGTTGTGACAGAATAACAACATTTGAAACAGACATGGAAAAAACTCACCTCCCAATTGGTCAAATTTTAGCTCTTCTTCCTCAATTTCCCTTTTCACACTCAGTCTGTGCCTTCACTGACTGCTTAGCGTGCTGAGCGGTGAAGACTGTGTGGGTTAGTCAGTGGCAGCTCTCTCAACCCTGCAACCTCTCTCTCTCTCTCTCTCTCTCTCTCTCTCAGGAATTTGGAAAGTGGTAGAGTGAGTGTTCCTGCTGATAGCTGCTTCCAAACCCCCTTTGCCAATTTTCTGCCTTGACCAATAACAGGAAAAAGTCAGAGGGGAAAGTTTCACTATGTCCTGCAGTGTCGTTGTTTTGATATTATTTGGACTTAATATTTAACAAAATAAAAAAACAAAAAAAAACATGACATGACAACATCAGATGGCACATGAGCAACATAACACATTGTGTCTTTTCAGTCATTACATCTGGAACATACGGTGGAAAGTGGTTTCATTACTGTTTTGGACTTAGTTTAAAATAGATTTGTGTGTTTGAAAGAGACATGGAAAAAACTCAGCACTTACCCCACGTTTCGTTATTGTTTGACGGTTGTTGAAATTTTAGCTCTTCCTCAATTTACCTTTTCACAACACACTTCAGTGTGTCATCACTGAGTGCTTTGCGTGCTGTGAGAGGTGAAGACTGTGTGGGTTAGTCAGTGGCAGCTCTCTCAACCCTGTTATTTTCCCCCTCTCCATCTTGCCATCTCTGTATGTGTGTATCGTGTATTTGTGTGTGTGTGTGTTGTGGCACATCAGGGGAAAAGTAAGTTGTCACAAGCCCAATCTGAGGGCAGTTTCCCGGCACAGATGACGCTTCAGGCAGGCTTCACACAAAAAACGTTCACCTTTAACTGTTAACCGAGAGCTTTCGCAGCCTCCGTGCATCGTCTTCCTCCTGGGCTGTAGCAGCCAGTCTTTAAGGTGAGGTCCCACCTGGCTGATTGATGCTGTTCACCCAGGGCAAGATGGGCTGCTGGGGCCATCAGCTGGGGAATGTAGTCCTTTCCCACAGTTTTCCTGCGGCGGATACCCCAGTCTGCTACAGTGTGTGTCGCTCAGGAATTTGGAAAGTGGGAGAGGGAGTTTTCCTATTGAGAACTGCCTCCAAACCTCCTTTGCCAGTTTCTTGCCTTGTCAAAGATAATAACAGGAACAAGTCAGATGGGAAAGTTTCACTATGCTCTGAAATGTTGTTTTGATATTATTTGGACTTAACATTTAACCTCGTGACAAAATAAAAGACAACCAGAAACTTACATGACAACATCAGATGATACAGTCATGCTTTGATTGGCAGACACTTGGCACTGGAATGTTGTTTCTTTAGCTTTTGGGGCGTAGTTTAAAACAGATTTGTGTGTGTGTATGTGTGTCTGGAAACTGAAAAGGATCTGCCAAACCAATTGCAGAGAGGGGAGGTTTTCATCACATAGTTCCTTGTATTAATTTCTGCCTAGATTTGGTCGAGGACTGATAGCAGTAGTGGTGGAGGGAGTGTTGGGAAACAGTGAGCTGGCAGCATAAAGACACACTTGTGATCCTGGACAATGCCACCTATTTGACTTGCGCAACAGATCCTTAGGCTTCAAGCTGGACTGGCCTGGCTAGTTAGCTAGCTACCAGTTTGTTCAGGTGAACTGAGCTGACTCTTCTCCAGCTCCAACTCAGAGTGTTTTGGAGTAGAGACTAGGGCTAAAGACAAGACAGTTGACT
>OOFE01023206.1:7994-21285 GCA_900323365.1 Monocentris japonica | reverse complement strand
CTATGGGGTTACCTTTGTGTCTTTATTATGCAATCAAACAGAATAGGTTGTTTGCAAATCCAAAACTTTTGTTTGCGAATCCGAAGGTTTTGCTTGCTGTTGAGCTGAATCTTGTGGGCAGGACCTACACTGAAGACACGTCTCTATTGGCCAGTCTCGATCGGAGCGACAGCTTGGCAACATCCACTGTTAGTAAACGAGAGAGGGAGTTTTGAAGTCCAGGGAGAAGACAGAGCGGGAGCGGAGAAGAAAAAAAATCAATGCGCCGATATGTTTACACGTAACGTCTGTCTTAGTAATAGCAAGAATGTTACGTTTGAACTGGTGCATGTAGATTGCTTTTGTTTAACGATCTGTGATATTGTAATGGGTTAAAAAACACATACTATTTGTGTTCAACGTTTATGTTATGTTTATGTTATATTTGTGATGTGCTATATTATTTTTTCAGCCGCTTCAGCTGCTAGCTTAGCTCAATTCGTTACATGGCTACAGGCTGAAAAAATAATACAGCACATCATAAATATAACATAAACTGTTAGAACGTTGAACACAAATAGTCCTGTTAACCAGTAGCTACATGCACAATGTCATGCAGGCTAATAGGCAGCCTGGGCACGCAACCTTTGGATTCGCAAACAAAAGTTTTGGATTCGCATTAATACATTTTTAATCACAAATTTATTTTACTTGCAAAAGAACATTGTTTGATTGCAGTGTTGATAGTTTTGCTCTCAAATCTATTTTTTGATTGCAGTGAGGAAGGTTTTGCTCTCAAATCTATTTTTTGATTGCGCTGTGGAAGGTTTTGCTCTCAAATCTATTTTTTGATTGCAGTGCGGAAAGTTTTGCTCTCAAATCTATTTTTTGATTGCAGTGTGGAAGGTTTTGCTCTCAAACCTATTTTTTGATTGCAGTGCGGAAAGTTTTGCTCTCAAACCTATTCTGTTTGATTGCATAATAAAGACACAAAGGTAACCCCATACGTCCCCCCACACACACACCGAAACTCTTATCGTAGCTCCATGCGTGACTCCATGTGCACCCACCCAAAATTGCAACCCCTGATAGAGAGACCTTGCACTGGACATCCTCCATGCTTTGGCTGAGATATACAAGGACTTCTGACTTTCACAGTCTCATGCCGGTGGCTTTATCATATCAGTGGTGACTATAAACTCGGAGTCAGAGTGCATCCTCATCGTTGAGTCTTGTTATAATAAAAAGACTGTGGAACTGCTGTTTTCGGCAGTACATACACTTAGGAGGGGAGAGAGTGGAGTGTAGGGTGGAAAGGGTCATAATTGAGAGACAGCACTACACACTAAACACACTCCTCACACTTTGCAAATTCTAATGGATTAGGTTTCCAAAAGGGTTCTTAGTTAGATGGCATGATTCTCCAAGAAGCTTTTTTCCTTATTGGACAAGAGGGCTCAGAAAAGGTGTTTTAGAATAAAGAATTTCAAATAGAAGTGTTTATCATTATGTTTTCAAAGAGATTAAAGGTAATTATCAAGTTATTTGATATCTATGTTCTTGTTTTATATTAGTGATTTACATTTTCTGTTGTCGCCTCAACGAAAGAAAGAAGGTCCTGGGTTTAAAATCTCAGCCCTGGTCCTGTCTGAGTGGAGTTTGCATGTTCTCCCGGTGTTTGCGTGGGTTTCCTCCGGGTGCTCTGGCTCTGGTGTAAGTCAGGTGAATTGGAGACTCTCAATCACCCCTATGTGAATGTGAGTGTGTCTACGTGTTTGCCCTGTGATGGACTGGTGGCCTGTCCAATGTGTTTCCCTGCCTTGCTTGCATGCTGGGATAGGATCCAGCCCCCCTGTGACCCTGAATAGGAATAAGTGGTTATGTGAAATGAATGAATCAATAAACATTTCTGATGTATGTGTCACATCAGGAAAGTATTTTAGGAAAATGGGTGAGCAGTAAAAAAAAGCATTGTAGCAAAAATATGTCTTTATTGGCACAACTCAACATTTTGTAAATTGTTGCAATGCATTGGCACACACACATACCTGTTAGGGACAAGCTGAAGTGCCTGTAAAAGTCACATTATTTTGAATGTCTGAACAAGTGCCTCCATAATTAAACGTGTTCACACACTGCAGCATCAGACTGCTGAGCTGGGGAGCCAGAGCCCACCAGAGACACAGAAACATGGAGTACATTACGAGACCACACACACCGCAATCCTCTAAATAAAACAGCCCTGTTTAGCTCTTTTTAAGGATCTGAATACAGATCAGTGGGATCATATCATTGATGCATTTGCCAACTGAGCTATACAGGATGATGTCTGTAGATGCTATGATAAATAATGGAGCAACAAAGGCGTGGGACGTATTATGTTGACTTGCTATGACAAGGTTATGATTAATTGATTAAAACATTTAAAGGCCATATTTTTCAAACCAAAGTGAGTAGAGAGACTGTCCTTGTCCCAGAGAAAGCAGGCTCAGACCTGTGTGGGTAAGCATCCACACTGCTTGAGAAAGACACTGAATCCCTACTAGTTTCAGAGTTGCTGTTCTGCAGCTTACACTGCGCTCTGACATCCCTGTGGAGCAAGGTAAGCAAAAAGAGAATCTCCCTTTGGGGATCAATAAAGTCATTATTATTATTTATATTTACTTGAAATCTCGTATTTTGTAATTTGTATTTGACCTGAGTGAAAAAAACAAGATGTAATTTGTATCAAGATACTTTTGGGCATAGTATTTTATTATTTTAAATGCTTAAATTACTTTTTTAGAATATGTCAGACTAAATGAAATGGGGACTTCCCTGTTTTGTAGTTTTGACTGTACCTATGGACATGTGTCACGTGACTTGCTTGATGGATGTGCCAGCCAACATCACCCTCACATGTTTTTTTTTGATTGCTCTCTGGCTCCCCACTGAACACTGTTTGAGACCTCAGTGCATCTGCTGTGCAAAAGGTATTTAAAAATTAATCTGCTAACGTAACCTATTAAAAGTTACAAGCTAAAGCTAAGAAAGAGCATTGTTTTGTGTGGGTCAAGAAAACAAGAGTGAGGTATAATGTAGTTAGCAGCTAGTTAGCAGCTTAACGTTAGCTAGCTACGTGAATTCGGAGAGCACAAGGCCAAGGGAGTAGTTCCCCACTAGCTAACCTGCAGGAATTGTAGATTGTTAAAAGTATTTAACACCCCTGCTTTTTCTTTGTTACTTTATTTCTTTAGAAGAGTTTATAGTATCATTATAGACTAATAAATACTTCAACATTGCCGAATGGAAAAGTGGAGATTGAGTGTATGTTATGCACCAACAACAAACAGGAACTGTCTATCGTCTATCGCCCTCACAGAAGGCGACTCACTCAAATTAAACATGTTCATTAAGAGGAAAAAAGTTAACAGGTTATGTTTTTTATATATTTTTTATGCAAGACGCTTCATGCTTGATTTCATAATTTTTTCTTTTGTCATGTTGACACCAAAAGGCAAATGACACTTATTGTTGTGGATCAAATGTTAATGCCAGAATTTCAATTTATGTATTTTTCAAATACAAATTACATGTATTTTAATGAAATACATTTGTTTACACCAGTAATTTGTCATTTATTTTGATACATTTAATGGGCATGCATTTGTATTTTGTATCTAAATATATTTGAATGTATTTTTGCCCATTTCTGGATGTATTGTTTCGAGTCGATTCATTACAAGAGTCCAATCTGAAACCATTCTAAAAAAAAAAAAAAAAAAACTCAAAAAAACCTGATCAGCCTGAGAGCTCTTGTGAATTCAAGCAGCTACAGTAATTTGCAGGCTGAATAGTAGAAGAGTCCTATATATTTAACCACATGTAAGTTGTGTTGAAAATCATTTTAATCATTTAGCTGATATTGCATTTCAAAATTGAATGGCTTTTCTGCTTTATTGGATCTGTTTACTGTGAAAAGGGAGACAAGAAAGATGGGAGACAGAGGTGGATGACATGCGATAAAGGTCTCAGGACAGATCACATCAGATCAGATCAGATTTGTCCTGAGACCTTTGTCATATGTCATCAGGACAGATTTGAATCCAGGATGTTGCAGTTACATGGTATGTGCCTGAGCCACCAGCATGCCCAAAATCATGTGTTTTTAGTGAAATAATAAAACTGTGGTTCATAAGTGTTTGTGAAAGCAAAAAGCTTTAGGATGTCATGAATTCCCAACTGCTGAATTGTATTCACCCTCACAATCCTCCAGGACACCCTGCGGTTTGGTATTTTCTACTGTTAGACACTGCCTAAGGTTACTCTGAGTGTGTGTTTGCCCTCTGCCTCAGAATAACCTACACCACAGACCTTCATGCAGCTCTTTGTCACAGCATGATCGAAGAAAATGTTTGGGGTTTCTCACAAAAATTTCTTCTTTGTCTTTCAGGTTGTTTTCTTTTGTCCTTCTCCAATAACCCCCTTATTTTTTCTATTGTTCAGACAACCTGAGATTTTGTGTGCCTGAAGCAGTTATTCATCTGGTGCCAGGCCAGAGAGAGAGAGAGGGAGAGAGAGTGAGAGAGAGAAAGAGAGAGAGAGAGAGATCAACTCACTGACTTCCTTCCTTCCTTCCTTCCTTCCTTGTGGTCCATTCCCCTCTTAGTGGAATGACTGGGACCAAACCAACACATTTCATTCCTTGTCCCCTCCTAGTTTTGCAGTACCTCCTTGTGCAGAAAAGGAGATTGATGAAACAGATTGTAAAGAATGAAAAATACAATATATCTCCAATATAGTTCTTTCTCAGAGCACTCACCCGATGTATGGCTTGGATAGTTTTTCTTGATTTTGACAACACCTTTGGTGATAAGCGATCATTGCTTTGGTGCTTTGCACTGCATTTCACAAATGTTCACTTCACAGCAGTGTTGCCAGTATTTGATGCCACTGGCCTGACAGCAGCTCTCACACCTTCAAACAAACAAGCATGGGCTGATCTACTGAGACTAGTGAAGTGATTACAAATAATTTCAGCTGGTGCCTAAGAGCGATCATGTCTACAGAGACGGTAATGTCTATATATGTGATAACTTCATAGTTACATTATTACTGCATATCTACTAAAGTCAATACCCGCAAGCAAATAATCCACCAATAATAACATTAGGTTCATAACAAAAGTCAGCGACTGGTTACAGTAACATTAGCAATAGATCTACTTTAGTACTTTTAACCTGCTGACAAAGCTATGACTAAACTTACAAAATTGAGCTGAAGAGTTTGCTATCATTTGTATTAGCTGTGAAATGTTTGACGACCAAAAAATTGCCAGTTGTCGTTCAAATATTGGCTAACTTACAAGTTGTCACTCAATGTAGGCACTGGTGCAAGATAATGAAGACAGTCAATGTAGATAACCCTACCAGTCCAAAAGAAAAAGGCACAGCTGCATCGCTTCTCATTGTCCCTTCTCAACTTGGAGGCAATGGTGATGTTCGAAGATGGTTGCTTTCCTTTTTAGCACGCTTGCTTTCCTCTGAGTGATTAATCTGTTTTTTTCATTTGGGTTTTCTTGATATTACGTTTCAGTTTCAGTAGGTAATGTAAAGAGTATTTTTGTCTGCTGTGCCATGGTGGCTATCACTGCTCATGCCAATTACCCAGTTCTTCTCCTGTTGCATGAATGTAAAACACAATCATTCATTCTTTCTTGGCAGGATTATTTTCCCTTTCCCTACATATAGCCTCCATATAGCCTACATAGACACATATAGACACATATTTCTTAGAAGCACCTTCTCTATTATGCACCAATTCCAGGAAATATCTTGTAGGTACTGAAGGTTCATGTTAGCAGTAGCCCAAGTTTAATTGTGTACTTTTTAGGAATTAAGGCAGTATTTCCTATAAATACACATGTACCCAGTATTTAAGAAAATGTATCATGATACTAGAGCAAAACTGTCTGGTCTGTGCAATTATTAATCATTACTGATATAACTCCCAGAACTTTCATAAAAAAACAATCATGTTTCTATGGTATGTTTAAAGCATATACATGTCAGTACAACCATCTCTATCTCTCTTTTCTCTGTCTCTCTTTCTCTCTCTCTCTCTGGCAATCTCCATTTCTGCACTAGGAGGCAGTGCAAAACGAGGCGGTGACAATGAATGAAATGTTGGTTTGGTCCCAATCACTCTAATAAGGGGGGGGGGGGGGGGGACCCAAAGTCTCTCTCTCTCTCTCTCTCTCTCTCTCTCTCTCGCTCTCTCTCTCGCTCTCGCTCTTGCTCTCTCTCTCTCTCTCTCTCTCTCTGTCTCTCTGTCTCTCTGTCTATCTGGCCTGGCACCAGATGAGTAACTGCTTCAGGCACACAGAATCTCAGGTTGTCTGAGCAATAGAAAAAATAAGGGGGATATTGGAGAAGGGTATAAGCACAAAAAAAACAACCTGAAAGTGCAAGAAAAGAAAGAGAGGAATAGAGACCCCAAATATTTTCTTCGATCATGCTGTGACAAAGACCTGCATGAAGGTCTGTGGTGTAGGTTCTTCTGAGGCAGAGGGCAAACGCACACTCAGAGTAACCTTAGGCAGTGTCTAACAGTAGAAAATACCAAACCGCGGGGTGTCTATTTGAGGCTGGAGGATTGTGAGGGTGAATACAATTCAGCAGTTGGGAAATTGTGAAACAAGAAGTGGGGAGGTTTAGTCTGCGCTGAGTGCATCTCAAACGTGCATAAAACTGGGTTGCAGTTTGGGTCCAACCAAGTGAGCAGAATGTGTGACCTGAATGTGTAGATTGAATTGCTGCACAAAACTGGCATTCTGCTTTGTCCTTTTGCATCCACTTATGAACGTCTGAACAGAGGAGGAGGGTGGGTGACTTAGCTAACACCTCCCATCCCCTCTATGGTGAGCTGATGTAGCTATGGAGCACCTTCGGCCAACGCCTCATCCCCACAGGATGTAACATTTTAGACGCTCCTTTGTGCCGGCAGCCATCAGACTGTACAATACTTGCTGTCCAAATGGCCCCTGCCTCAGGCAACTAGGAGGGTGCTGAAGCAGGGTGCGTGCACTGCCCATATGAACTATCCTGATGCACTTTTCATTGCCCTTTTGCTTGCGGTGTATCTGCTCTATACATATGTCTACACATTCATATGAGTGGCTTCATATCTCTGGACACTTTTTTCTGTACATATGCTACCGCCATCCATAAATATGTTCTGATTATGATAGTGATAATGAAAACAGACAACAAAGCCCATACGCCTTGCCCACTGCCACTTTTCTATACATATGGTACCTCCATCTGGACATATTGATAAGGTGGACTACTAGTAATGCACATGTCCAAATCTGCACGTTATGTTCTATACAGCAGTAACTTGAACATATTTGATAAGGTGCTGTTTTTATCCAGTGCACGTCTACATCTAGACACTTTCTGTACACATGAATGGCCCACTGCAGACCTGTTATAAATGTGAATTTTGCACATCCTGCATATGTGCTATAATGTCAAAGATTGTTGTTCTTCATTTTCTCATTTATTGATATTTTTGTAACATATTTTAATATATTTTACATTGTTAATGTTATCCTTTTGAAACCTTAATTTTTACATTTCCACTGAACATGTTCTATAGTTGAAATTGCCACTTATGCATGTTTATGTGACTTTCTTTTGCTATATTTTTTATTTATATTCTATTTTTCTTTGCTGTGTCCTTTTGCTATTTGTGGCTGCAATGACTCACTTTCCCCACAGGAATCAATAAAATGTCTTATCTTATCTTGAACTAGGGTCTTTGGACTAAGCAATTCAGCTGTGATTTATAAGAATTTACCTACTTCGTTACAACCGTAATTACAGCTGTAATTACTGGTAAATACCGATTTATTGGTCACCTAAAAAATCTGCACTCAGCTATTTGTCTCATCCATATTATTTTATATGCCCTGCAAGCTCTGGGTGGGGACTAATTCACTCTCACGTTATAATATGACAATGTGAATATACTCAAAGTTCACACAGAATTACTCTGTGAAATAATATTACAGTGGCAGTCTGTATTATGCTTTTTAACAGAGGGGCAGTAACTCCCAGAACAATACCACTTGTGCATCTTTATTTGACTGCAAAGAGGGCTACAAACATCGAGGGACCATAGCACAGAAAGTGGACTCAAACCTCACCGACACACAGGGAGTTCATAAATAGGATTGAGAGATGGACTGCAACACATAGTCTCATCCACTCACCCATGGTTCGATGTTTTGCGTCATCCACCAAGACCGAGAACAAAAGAATGTTGCAGTGGATGAAAAATGAATTGTTCCGCTATAGTAAAGGATCTGGGATTTATCTCTGTGGGCCCTTGTCATCTCTTGAGCACTTTTGGTCACCAACGTTCATAATCACCCTTGTAAAACCCTTGATCTAGGCTCTGGTGGGTGATTAAAGAGTTGAAGATAGAAACTGGTAAGTGCTATTTGCAGAACAGACAGACAGGGAGAGAGGGCTTGGGACTTGTCTCTAGTGCTTCTCCATGGCTATGTGTGGACATGGATAATCAGGATTAGGCTAGCTCAGAACACAGATAAAGCATTCACAAAGACCAAGTTGCCCTCAGAGCCTGTAACAGATGTGAACATCCAGCCAGTGGAGAATATAACTACTGTCGAAGTTTCTGGGAAAGTATCAGTCCTGCAACGGAAGTTACAACGAAAGACCGCCTGCCCAGACTGACTGTTGTGGAAACACTCAGCACGGAGAGGGATCTGTTATTGGCCCCAGGAGCTGAAGTTATTGCTTATTTATTAAACAAATAATTAACATGAGTGTGTGTGCGTGTCTCTGCCACAGTGCTCTTTCATTACACTGCTGCGTCTCTGCTTGCTGGCAGGGATCCAAGGAGTTTCAAGCACCGATCAGGCCTGGGTGTGAGGTGGCGGATGGGGGAGGGGGAAAGGTGGATTTATTAGCCACAATTAACATCAAGCCATTGTAAAAGGCTCCCGTGGACGATATCAAAGGGCTTGCTGAGCAGTGCAAGCGGTCCGGTTTCATTAAAAAAGGGCCTTGGCTGCGTTGGAGGGAGAGAGGTGACACCCATCAGAAGGCTATGATATCTCTAATGGGGTTGGCCTCAAGCACCTCCGAATTCTATCTCTCTCTCTCCCTCCCTTTCATAATTTTCAGGTTGTCACTGCAGGATGTGAGGCCCTTTTGCCTCTCTTCTCCCCGGTTGTGGAACTCACGTTCATGCGGAGGCTGCAGAGCTGCACCAAGTCATACATTTGCCTCGTGACAGCGTATGAATATGTATGCAGGTTAACTGATGTGCTCCCCTCTAATTGCGATGGGAGAAAACGAGCCTGAAGTGCAATGCTTCATGGGAGCTGCTTCTTGACACAGCACATAGCATTTTGTTCCACATGAACTAAGGGCGTGACACTTAAGTTGATCTTTTCTCCATGTCCAGTATGAACTCTCGGTTGTTTTTTCTCAGATTTAAAAGTTTGTTTTTCATTTTTAGTTCATTTCCAACGCGATATACATCATTTTTTTTTTTTTTTTTGGATAACCTGGACTGGTTTGCATTTCCACACTTTGATCTGACTGTATTTGTTCTAGCTTCTTTTGTTGCCCCTCAGTTTATGCCTCCTTGCCTCTGCCAATTAGGTTTTAACCAAATGTGATTATGAAGAATAAATGCTCACGTTCGGCTCCACTAGAGGGTGGCACATCAGTTTACCTAAGGCGAAGCTTTCGAACTTGGGGGAGAAAAATTGAATGAAGCTAATTTTAAGGAATATGCTTTTAATTTTGCGCGTTTGCATAAGCACAGTGGAGCATTTCAGATTAAAATCCTCCAAAGTGTGGCAACCATGAAATCACTTTAATTAGACCTGCTGACAATCCATTGGTGTCTCTAAACACACTGGACCCTAATCGTGATGAAGACAAAACAATCACCAGTAATTTAGGTTTTTTCTGCAATACGATTGAGAAACAGCTTGGAAACTACAGCGATTCATTTTCAGACAAAAACTGTTTTTTTTTGTTTAACACCAAATTCCATTTTTGCCCTTTGATTTGTTTGATTCATTTGAAAGAAGTTAGAAGACATCTTCAGAGCAGACGAAATGACCTCAGCTGCAGAGAGCTCGCGGTGAAACAACAGACAGCTTGTGAAGGTCACATAGTTACTGACTGGTTGGACAGAGTGACAGCTGCCACTTTTTGCACAAAGGTCAATCTATCAGATCACAGCATCAGATCTCAGCTCTTAGATATCACCAGTAATAATTGCAAACACACACACGTACATATGCACGCTTGCACACACCCACACACACACACACACACACACACTCACAGGAATGACAGGAATGCTTCATTATATCAGTGTTTGGCTGAGCTGTTTTTGAAGAGGCATTCAGCAAAGAAAGTAAGGCTGCCTGAATCGTATGTGTCATTTAAATCACAGTTACACGAATCACTTGTTACTGTCTTTCACTCGTTATTCATTCAACTGGTCTGTGAAACAATTTTTTTTTACTTTTCTCTCTAATCAGTATTTTTCAACTCACTCCCTTCGTTTGTTCACTGAAATGCGATTATCATTACTTACTTACCACTAACATTTTTCTAGCGAGGACAAAGAGATGAACACTATTGCTGCATCCTGTTTCTCTAATGGAGATATCATTTGAAATGGACCACTGCTCGAGGTGCATCAACAACACCAACTTGTTCTCCTTCTGTTCATTTAAGTATGCTTCTCTTTTTCATTCATATAGCCATTGTATTACACATCTGTAATCAAAATTATGTTCTTAATGACCAGAAAATGATTAAAACTATATCTAATGTTAATGGCAAATTTCAGTTACTGAGCTGCTGTTTTTGCCCGGAAGGCGTCAGCTCAACCCATAATGACATCAATAATTCCAATAATTTCCAATAATTTGGAAGCAGTAAACCTAAAGCATTTGTTCTTCAGTGACTCCTGTGGTCTCGTCCACATCCACCACACAATTTAATTGAAATCATCCGTCCATGGTTGAAGATGACAGTTTTCATTTACAGAGATAAGCAACTTGGCCTTGACCTTGCTCCATTCTGACATGGGTCGCTGCCCCTGGCACCCTCCAAGGTGCCTTCAATCAACTTGGGGTTTTCTTTGGATTGAACTTCACACTTTGGGGACGTGAAAGTGCTTTTTATTTTCCTCCTGACTCGTTTTTCCTTTGAAACTTACAGCGTGAGAAAAGAACAGTACTTCAGTAAACAGATCAACTCCCCTTTCTGTTCTGACTGACCAGCGATATTGATTACATAATGCTCAGTTCACTCTGCTGCCTCCCTCCCTTTGTTGTCATTATCCGACGCACCAAGCTAGTCCCGTTTACCATCCACTGTACCCTTGCAAGAGAAAAGTCCACTACTGCAATTATGAGTAGAGCAAAGGCAATGGCAATCATGTGATGGCTTTTTGTGCAAGGATTTGTGGCTTCGAGACTCTTAAATCCTGCTTTCAAGCACCTTTAGTGGAGTGTGAAATACATTGCATTGGACTCGATTATATATGGGTTCCATTTGCCAGGGAGGCCGTGCGGTTTTCCAACCTATACACAGGGAAACAGAGTTACAGTCATCTGGTGAAGTCACATTCACACACTTTCCTCCCGTAATTGATATTAATTGCTTGTCAGCTGCCTTGCATTCAATTTTCCATGCTTGACAACTCTGTGAACTAACTGAAATTTTCAATGCCCTAACTGCACTGAGTAACTTACTTTTAGTGAGTGAGTGAGTGAGACAGTGAGAGAGTGGGTGAGTGAGCAAATGAGTGGGCGAGTCAGTGAGTTAGTAAGTTAGTGGGTTTGTTGATTAATTTGTTGACAAATGCTAAAGCTTTCAGAGTGGTGCCCAGATAACAACAACAATATTCCTATCAATGTACACCTTACTAGGTAGAATTAAAGAAATATTTTGAAATAGAGGGCATATTTGACTGATTGAATGACAAAAACTCCCTGAACGCTTAATGGAGACAGTACATTGGCATTAAAAAGATTTTGATTAAATGTTTATTTACCCCAGGAGGTGTGTTTGTGCACACATGAGAGAGCGAGCGAGAGAGAGAGAGCGTAAAGGCCTATATTAAATGTAAAAAATGAGAGGAGGAGTTTGCCGTCAGTACGAGGGTCCCTTGGCCTCGCCTCAGGCTAAGATGCTGCATTAAAGATCCACCACTGTCAGGGCCAGTATTAAACACTCTCACTTCCTCTGTCCACAACTCTCCCCTTACGTAAATATGCACCCGTACGTGTATTTCCAGTAAAGTGTTAGATTAGAAATGATGTTTTACTTTTCCTTGCCATTGGCAGAGTGAGAGAAAGAGAGAGAAAGAAAGACAGAAACGGATAAGAAGAATAAACAGCATTGGCAAGACTGAAGTGAACAGCTTTAGCGGAGTGGGACTTCTTTGAAGACTTACAGCCTAATCCGATCTGCTGAACCGCCATCTATGTCTCCGCTTTTGTTTCCCAGACTCTAAGACCGACTCCTGCTGGAGACATAGATTGGGGGTCAATGGATTCACACTGTAGAGTGCAGAGGAATAAGAGGGTTTTTGTTGTGAGCATTAAACAGAATATTTAGATAGCTGAACATGCTTTGTTTGCACAACCACTGTTGATAATAACACAAATCCAGAGCACACTTTGCTTGAATGTAGTGGTTAATGTGTAGTGGATAATGTGTGCTCTTGACCCAGAGAGACTGTTCTGTTTGCATTTTTATTTCCACAATGTCTATATATAATAGCAGCTAAAGAATTATCCAAAATAAAAAGGAACAAACTATTCCAGTACACTGAAACCATTTCCATTTCATTCTGAATAGAAAAAAAGAGAAGGGCAAAAATACATCAAAATGTATCTTGTTACAAATTACAAATTACTTGTTTAGAAAATGTATCAAATAAATGACTAATCACAGGTGTCAAGAAATGTATACATATCACATAATCTAAATGTTTTGAAATCCAAAATACTGCTCTTGATACAAATTCCATCAGATTTTTTTTTTACTCTTGTCAAATACAAACAACAAAAATACTCAAAAGTAATTAAATGCGTATTTCAAATGTGTTTAATTGAAATACTGCCCGTCTCTGTGTGGTGTAATAGTTACTTAAATTAATATTTGTTAGCTATTGTGGTATTCATCATACTGCTTCTGATGTTTTCATTTAAATGGAATAATTCAGGTAAATTCCTTGATGACAAATTTCCTGGCAATCCTTT
>OOFE01023204.1:0-11233 GCA_900323365.1 Monocentris japonica | reverse complement strand
TGTCAAAAAAGAGGAGAGTCTTTAAATCTGTTTTTTGAACCTTGTGCTGTGGATACTGATGGCAGCCTTTTCCTTTGAGGTGAGACAGAGAGGCTTTTAACAGCCCCTGTGTGGGCTAACCAGAGACTCTGAGATCAAGTCATGGTGTTGTAAGCTTTAGTGGTAATGACATTGTTACCCAGGGTTTTGGTTGCCCCTTTAGTGGCCTACCAGGGGGCTCATCCCTGCTGATTACAAAGAGCTCCTACAGCTTCAGTCAGTGAAGGACAAAGTGTAGTTATCTGTATCTGTAAATGTAGCAACCTTATCTTAACAGTTCATAGTATTGTATGTAACATAGTATTGTATGTTATTATAAAAGTATAGGTTACCCTATGTGATTTAGCTGCAGGGCAGAGCAGGGATATTTATGTAAGAATAATTATAGTTCTCCACAATGTATTTATTGCTGCTCTAAAGAAATACGTATTGGAAGGGCTTTGAAAAGTAGTTTGAATTGCTTTGTCGTCATGATGTAAACCGAATCAAATCCTATCATTACATACAAAGTTTGTGAAGAGGGATAAGTAATATGGTTCAGTATTAATGTTTTGATCATGACACTATGTTCCTTCCAGATCTTCACATTCAGAGAACATACAACTTTCTCAAATGTGCAGTGACCAAGACAGAATGATGTCTTGTGCTAAGTATTGAGCAAGCATGTTTTGGAAACTCACATGATAAACATTGCATGATCATAGAAAATGCCTTTTGGTAGAAAAAGTGTTTGAGGAGACAGAGTTGTCTCAGGAATGTTTTATACTTTTTTTTATATCATATGTAACACAGTTTATACAAGTGCCATTGATCCACTGTGAAACTACAATATAAGCCTTTGCATCGACAAATGAAACAGAACTGCATTTAGACTGTGCAAACAGCACTAACAGCACTGGCTGTTATCTTTCTTTGTGCTCTCTGACTGGCTGCTAGCCCGTTAAATGACTTGCTTATTCTTCATCATAACTGTCTGGCTGTTATGCCTTTGCATATTTAGAAACAGTAGTTGTATTCATATTGCGTAAATTGTCATGTATCTGTTATTTGTGAGTTTTCACATCCTCAGTTCAGGCTAAGTTTCACAAGTGGCTATTGGGATATTTATACTGTGGCTTGTGATGATAGAGTCCTAGACTAATCCTTATGTATGAATGAAGTTTCTCACATTTTCCATATGAAGGCAGGAGGAATGTATACTAACACTGACAAAGTGGGTTTGTTAAATATCTCAGGTGGCAAGTGCCATATCTCCCCTCTCGTTATTGACCATGGATATCACGAACAAATAAAAAGATGAAATGGATTCAATGGACTGTGTGATTGTAATGTGTCTTTGTATGCCATTAGTAAATCTCTCCTGAGAAAACCTTTATTCAAATAAATCCTATTTTAATTGCTTAAGAAGAGGTTCTAGTTTCTGTTAAAACTCAAATTGCTCTGGCAAATCACAGTTGAGTGTGTGATTGATTTTTGTTTTTTTGTTTTTTTGTTTTTTTTGGGGGGGGGCTTTCCTACCTGTTATTCACAGCTGAAAGACCGTTGTGGGGGTTCAAAATCTAACCGATCCCAGAGGGAAATTACAGAGCCTGAAAGTGGCTGAAAACTTTGAACTCAATGAAATTGTGAGATATAACTGTTTAAAAGTGCTATCTGTCACCTCCAGGTTAACACTCTCTAGGTACATTTTTTTTAAAGAACTGTTGCTTGACGGACTGAAAATGCAATGGTCACGCAGCGGAAAAGGAGGATAAGGGCGGCTTTTTCCAGCAGCACTTTGAGAGTTTCACCCTTTTGGAGGCACACTCTCTCTGAGATTGTACCATCTTCAGATGTAGAATCTGTTCCCTCTTTTGGATGATCAAAGAAATGGCAATGCATAGGATAAATGCAATAGCCTGTAGCCATCCAGGCTTTGTAATGTTATTACTGAGTATGCAGAGCCTCTCTTTGCAGGTAGATGGCATATTGCTGCTGTTGTTTAAAAACATGAATGCAATTTTGGACTTTTTTTATTTTTACTTGAAATAAAAATTTACATGGTCTTTTGTGCGTTCAATTGCTTTCATGATCCATAGGCCTAGAAACTGGCCAATGGTAAATTACACACTTTGACACACTTTGGATAAACCTCTACTACTATTCAGAAAGACCTATACATCAGAACACTCCATGGGACTGTACAGAATCTGCACTGGTTTTAATAATGCCACAATTCAATAAAGTCTCTCTCTAATTTTTATATTTTTATATATTTTATAATATTTTTATAGTTTACTTTTCTTTTTGTTTTTACAAATTCTTTTTAATCGTATGCATGCTAACGTATTTATCCACCATTTATCCACCCTTACTGTTGTGTTTTTTGCTGTTACCATAGAACAATTTTGGTAAATGCAGAGTTAATTGAAATCAATAGGTAAAGTAAAAGACTCCTAAAAAGTGAAATGGTTTCCTCCTTCGTTATTATGAGAATCAAAGTGTAGCCCCATTGGCTTTCACTCGCGATCGCCATTGATTGTGAAAGCCATAATTTGCTTTTGTCCCAAAGCAAGCTTTTCACCCCATTAAGCCCTGCTCATGGCTCTCTGGCCAGAGACAATCTTGGGCTCCATCATCATTAACACCTGCCTGGTCATTACACTCACTTGACAGATAAGAGGACAGAGATTATAGATTCCACCATCGTTCTTCACATAACCCTGGCTAATGATTTGTGTAAAGGTCTGATGGTTAGCATGGCAAAAGGCCATAGCGTACCAAAAAGTCACAAGCTAGGACGCTGGAACAAGTGTCAGTATGTTGCTTTATTTGGTACCTCCACCTTTGACAGTCATTGTGAAGCTGAGCCCCTTATTGGTCAATGAGGCCTGACATTGAGTATGCAGTTCATCCTTATGTAGTTGAAATAACAGGATGTGTTTGCTTACTCTAAACACAACGATGTGTTGAATAATGACACAACATGTTTGAGAGGTAACTCACCTTTAAAACATAATGGGCCAGATTCATGAAACACACCGCCAGATTTAATGTGACGTTAAGGACAGATACCGTTGTGGTATCATGTTTTCTCATTTATAAACGTGGGTTACCGGCCTGTTTTACCGTTTGCATTTCATGCGGCACTACCACCCTCTTTCATCATATGCATGTGGCGTAAGAGAGTCATAAGAGCACACTGTCGCGCAAACAATAACGCCCCTTGTAGACAGACAGTATGAAATCTGTGTGAAATGGATTTTCTTTTCTAGAATGTTGCCAAACATGTTTGGCCACATGTGCAAGTCAGAAATAAATTAGACATATACGTCCACTCAATTGATTAATCAATCAATTTAAAAGGCATGTTTTGATCTGTTTGGATTAAGCATCATGGCAAACATTGCGATTGCAGTTGTTGGAGCACATGGGGAGGAAGGTGACTTGCTTGAGGAGGACGATTGATTGCCACGAAATTTTGCCGTGAGAAATGCAACTTTTGGTGTTACAGAGAGACTAAGGATAGATTTAGACTGAGCAATTTTAAATTTCTGCCATGAACTAGAGGAAGAACTGAAATCAACTCAGTGCAGCCACACAGTTCCCGTCTTGATGAAAGTTACTACTGCATTCCATTTTTATGCCGCTGGGAGTTTCCAAAGTACCACCGGTCTGAGTACTGGGGTTAGTCAGTCCTCCATCTCTCGATATGTGTCCACATTTACAGCTGCCATATCAAAACGAGCCCATCAATGTGTAACACCTCATTGACATGTCGATTTTCATTGACTTTCACCTGGGACGCGGCTGAGAATAACGCAACGGTAATGGGATTCTGGTGCGCTAATCACCGCCACGGTAACTTTACGAATGATATGAAATTACCGTGCCACAGATTTTGCGTGCCGTAATTCTGTTACCGCTGAGTTTTATGAATCTGGCCCGATGTGTTCAGACAGGCAGAATCAGAATCATTTTATCTGCCAAGCACAATAAATGTAAAGGAATTAGTGACATTGATGCAAAGGTATTGGATTAACGTTGGATCTACAGCAATCATTTTACATGTGCACTGATTTGCAGGATAAAAATGTAGAGACATTTTACAGATAGAGTACTGATGAGTCCGATGATGCCTACACATTCCTTCATATTCCCTCTTGTGAATGTCTTTCATTATTTAAGCCGGGACTGCATTATTCTAATGACTATTTACATTGTACTGCATGCCTCATGTAAATTATACATGAAAGTGATGCACTTGAAACATATTTCGCTACCCTCCTCTGCTCACTCCCTTTGTTTAGCTGTTCATCCTTTGGACCCAATTTACCCTTAAAAGGATTTTGTACTGACATTAACTTGACCTAAAAAATTTTGTTTTGATATATTCTCTGCTGAGGAGCATAACCCTCTACTTAGGGTGTGATTTGGAGTTTTGTCACCTTTTTGACCCCTGACATGTTGCCATCCCTGATGCATATCACTCTACATATTGATATTCACCATACACATCAGCTGTGTGCAAGAACACCCTATGCTATTTCAAAACAGTTTTTCAAACTCTCTGGTTTGTCAGACAAATCGGTCTTGCCCTTTTGAAAAGTATAATGAATACAGTGGAACTGTGCTATTGTACAATTAAACCTCCGGGAGCAGTGTATAGCATTTCATATAATGACGAAACACACATTCGAAGGTAACTAAAGCTTAGAGTAGTCCATGCTCACGATCAATACATTCTTGTCTGTAAGGCATCACTGCAAAAATGGCAACTGATAGCCCGAAGAAGAGAACATAGACACATCAGGAAAGAAATTAAGGTGCTCATCTAGATGTGCTTACTTCCCGGTTGGCTAATGTTCAGAGTAGCTTAAGAAGATCTAGGAGAAAAGGTCAAGCATAAGAGATTACCATTTTTTACAGCCAAATCCCCTGTTAAATAAGTGCAGCCCCTTGTCAAAGTAAACCAAGTGGGATTAAAGGAGTGTTTGGATAGGAAGTGAATACATCTAATTGGGAAAAAGGAAATGACATAACAAAATCAGGCGATACTGACAGACAGACGATAACATCTAAACTTTGGAGTAGTGAAACATGATGTCTGATTTTAATTGGACAATTGTGTTTTATGTGTTTTTGTTTGTTCCCATTGCATTTTTTAAAATTTCACCAGCAAACTAAACTAAATTAAACTTTTTGCCATACACTTTTACAGTACCATGCACTACCATTTAAACTTGACTGAGTCATTTTAAATACGGCAATAACTGTATGGTTCAGCAACAACTGAATAATCCTAACCAGCATCAAGCCATAGTGTACTGTATGCCCCAACAGGGAAAAAAACAACAACAAAACTCAGAGAAGCACATGAAAGGGGGAACAACTTTGGACTCTTCAGATCAGATCTAATCCTTGTATTCTGTTAGTTGTTACCTGAAGAGTGGGTATAAAAGGGAAAATGGGAGAAAAACGGGATTTGTCTTCAGTTAGCAGTTGCCAGTCATCGATATGAGAGGGAGTTTGACTTTTGGTGCAGAGTGAAGATTCAATCCCCAATTGATCCTCAAAGCGTCTGCTTGTCAGGGAGGCCTACATCACCGCCTGATGCAAATGTCTTAACCGGGCAAAGAATAATTCTGAGAAAAACAGAGGGAGGAAGGAAAAGAGTGAGGGAGTATGTGTCGGGGGCTGCCGAGAACACAATGTCTCAGCTTTACCATGACTTCAGTGACAAAAGGTTTTCTGGTGGCTTTATGTTGTCTTTCTAATCTTTGTATCTTTTATTGTCTGATCTCATGGTGTAAGTCTCTATTTCAGCTTTTTGATTAGGTCTGGTTGTTTTTTCACTTATAATGTCAAAGTATGAAAATCTATCAGAAACAGCAAGGGAGTGAATATGTGTAAATCATAATGTGCATATCCCTTAAAAGGCCTCCAGTGAAGTTCAAAACTCACTTGGCTCGTTTTACGCTACGGCAGCTGTTACATTTGAGAACAGATTCTACCTTCCTTCCCTGGATCTTACTTCTTTACCTGGCATTTCTGTCTTACGTGATTATTCTAGGGATGCAGGGATATTTGTTACATCTGTTGGCAGGGCTCTGTGGCTTTGACCCATGCTATCCTTACTATCAGTTCCTTGTAATGATGATGATCTGGGGATTTAAAGATTAGGGGTACTAACCATTGCTTTTGGGTGAAAACCTTGTATCTCCAAAACCAATTAAGAAAACCAGCCTTGTTTTTACATTTTTGATGCCATCCAATGGGTTTTGAAAGGGTTTCAAAAGCCTGAGAGGCTGGATAATTTTTTCAACTCATGGAGGACCATGAAATCCTTCATTTGGAATAAAAACATCAAAATCACAACAATGTAAGGTTTTCATGTGACAACAGCAATAAAACCTCTATGACCTCTATCAGCGACCATGCCCCCTTGAACTATGGTGTCTCAATGTCACATTTTCACATTAGAGAGGAGTAAGCTATCTAATTAGAGCGGAGATCCATCGGAACCACCGGCTAGTGAAGAGTTAATATATCAAGATGCAAACTATTGTAATAATAATAATAATAATAATAATAATAATAAAAAGTAGTTGAAATGTCTTGAGTTTGTGCTGGAAAATGAGTTTTGAAAGCCAGAAATCTTAACACCTGACAAAGTAATAGTTGAGTCACTGGTATTGGTCAACAACCTTATCAAGCCATACGCAGATACTATTATGATCATTATGGGGCAGTAAAAATCATACTCATTCACCCTTTAAGTTTATTCTACTGTTGCTACTGTTGTAATTCACTCTGGATGAGAGTGCTAAAAGGCAAAAAATATTAATACAAATGTAAGATTCCCTTTCTGGTGCCTAGTTTGTTAGAAGTGATTTGGGTTTGAGGAAGGAGACTGGATCCACTACTGCACCCATGACTTGATTTTACACACCTGCTGGTAATATCATATACAAGGCAATGGATACTTTTTCATTACTGTACATTAACTGGGAAGGAGCATTATTTTAAAGAAAACCCAATGGTTTCATGTTCAAATTCTATTATGTAGCATTCCAATGCATCTTCAGTCATGAATTTTGTACCTCAAGTGTGGCTCAGTGTGTAGATACTTGTTGCAGCCAGGTACGACACATCAACTCCAAAGCAAGTGTAGACTCATGATCCAAGATTTGTTGAACCAGTTGGAAAGCAAAGTTGCAATCCAGCTCTTCAATAGAACATGTATGACAAAAAGATACAGATCTTTAGGACTGGATAAATACAATCCAATTGTCCCAAGCAATTTTCAAAGATTAAGGAGAGGGAGGCAGATGTGTTGTTCTAAAAGTACCTTGCTCTTAAACACTTGATAGCTTTGATGAATAATTGGTTTGAAAAATCGTGTGTGTGGCCAGGTGAATTATTCAAAGCACACAAAGTAAAACATTATCATTAGAGTCAAGTAGGAAGCATAAACAAACCTGCAGACTGAAAAATGGCTACTTAAATTTTTGGCAAAGTCAAGGTAAAAAAGGGCACGGCAGTTTGCAAACAGCAAATCATTGAAAAGAAGGAAGGAGGTCTACATAGTAGGATGTGTTTTTCCCAGTGAGAAAGAGTTAGACAGGTGTTGATTTCTTGGCTGTAATAATCTATCCTTCACACTGAAGCAAGAAGAATTATAGGCCCAATCAAGTTGGGACTCCCAGTAAAGCCTTTTGAATGCGTATATTCTCTGACAAATGATTAAATAAGGCAGGAAAATCTTACACCCACAGTGGTGCATGAACATAAATACTGCCGTGTGCACTATTAGCAGAGCCTAGCTTCTTAAATTGGCAGGTGAGCCTCTTTGCCCCCTCAGCCTGCCTGCATCCACGGCTTCTCTCACAAATAACAATGACACAGGGGCCTTTGCTAGTAAACAGTAGAGGGAGAGTGAAGGGGACCGAACCACTCACTGCTTGCTTTAATTTGGCTGAGCTGGTACATTCTTGTGAGCGAGACAACGGAAACTCACACCTCCATTTACTGTCATATATGCAAAGTCGGGGATGGAGAGAAACAAAAATATTTACTTTGTCACCACGTTATGTAAATAGTCCATATGCATGTTTGATGTCTTGTCACTGTTGAGGCTGGTATAGGGAAGAGACAAAGTTACTTGCAAATGGATATAGCATTGCAGTTGTCTCATTAAGACAAAAACATAAAATGTGTTTTTAACTATCACCATTTTAGCAATTAAAAGTCTTAGAGATTGTGAAATTCGAGTTCTCCACTTTAAGGGTTGAACAGGTTAAAATCTTTACTGAGAGTTTTGTGTTTCCTCCAATTAGAGGAAATGTAACCACTCAATGTGCACAATATGTATAGAGTAAGTAATGCATGTCTTTAGTCACAGGGCATGCTGGATTCTTTGGATCCCTTTCTTTGGGTTAGGGTTGACTCTGGCCTATAGTACAAAGTACTATCTGGCCTTGGCCACTTGTTGCAGCTTCAATACCTGGTTAATCACCCCAATATAGGTTTGTTTGATTTTCCAGTGGCCAAATGTGGACTGAATAGACCAAAGCCCACAGAACCCCTGAAAGTTTCTACTCCAAACAAGAGCAAGTAAACTTTTTGATCAAACACCAAAACTATTGAAAGCGAAATAGAAAAAACAACCAGAATTTCCCTTTCTGTCATATTTGGTGGGAAGAGGGTTTTTCTGACAAGGCAAGGGTGATTATCTCTGTTTTCCAAATGTCCATAACTTGGGTAAAATTTCATCCATAAAGTAGCTATTTGTTGCATCATGATTGCTCACAAAATCTTCAATTTTGATATACGGGTAAGAGCACAGCACCTACTTCAAGTTGTCCAAATTAATCTTGGAGTATCTTTTGATACTCCAAGATTGATAGAATCCTTCCTTTGCAGAAAGAAAGCTCCTGACCTCCAATAAGTAGAATACAAGTATTCATAGGCAGTCTTCACTATCTGTCGGGCCATTATAAAATGCAAATCCAATCCATTGAACCGTCACAGAGTCAACAAACATAGGCCCAGTGTATATATTAACATTGAATTTCAGTTTGATTTCCAGCCTTTGTGTCTGACTGGAGTTTCACCAGATGAATATTATTCTGCCCATCAACAGCTTCCTTCTGCTTCCTTTGATCACAGGTTTTGAAATCCAGCATAAACATTGTTTCTGTAGGAAGTCCAGCCACACCACAATAGACACATCAACCTAAAGAAATAATCTTACATTAATCTTAAAATAATCACATTTTCGCCTCATCATGCTGTGACAATAAAAGAGAACATTCAATGACTGTGTGATATTAAAGGAATTACAACAACCAGAAAGTGAAAATCTGTGACTTGCAACTCTGCAGTGAAATACGTCTTATCACACCAGCCAAAAGCAATCCACATTGCTTTTGCTGATAAGCCGATTTATTTCCACCCAGGACGGAGGAAATTGAAAAATGCTACTTGGCTCCATAACGACAATAAAACCTGTGTGCTCCTGTAGTTTATACGTGACATTAAGTGTATTTAAAAGTCCTGAACCAATGGGCTCATTTTGTATCTTATTAGCTTATAGATGCACAACGTTGACCCACACTGGCAGCTGCCAACAGTGGTAACAAGCGGAGTGAACTGAGAGTGTGGCAAAGAAGATGCTTGTCTAGATTGAAGAGAATTCAAATGAAAAGGATTTAGATAATGTCTGACATTTCTGCTAATGCCAAAGATTTCTATCTACAAGATGAATGCTTGAGCAGAGATTTTTTTTATTGTGCCATCCTCCTTGACAGCTGGAGCCACCAAAAGGCCAGACTATGGTGCATTATTACAAAAAACATGTCATATATTTTATTATTATTACTGTTGTTGTTATTTGTGTTTCATCTTGCTTGTCTCTCATTTGTTTTTATTCCACAAGTGAACACCAACCAACCATCAAACATACATGTAGATATTTGTGTTCAGGTTTATTTTTCTCTGAAATTCTGAGGACATTTTTAAATTAAGAGGAATGAATTTGTCAATCAAATACGACGAATATGAGTGACCAACTTCAGTCCTTCTCCTTTGCTGTGACCTTGATGGTGGAGAGGCTTGTGTGTCTCTGGGATCCTGAGAGCTATTCTGGTGGGGGTGTAAACCCCTGGCAGGTGCTATCATGTCAGGTTGGTCAAAGGTGAGAGTCCAGACAAACAACAGCAAAAAACAGCAAAACTGAAGTAATGGCAAGGGCCATTATTGATGCTTTGTTCCCTGCCTGGGGCGAAGAGAATAAATCAGTAAGTAAGACCAAGTTCAATCATGGAGTCATATTTTATTGCGTGACCAACCTGGTCTACTTTATTGTTGTTAGGGCAGAAATAAAATTACTTAATACAATGGGCATGAGTCATTTTGTCAGACTGTCAGATAAAATATCTATTCAGTATCTTAAAATAAAATAATAGAAGATTCCTGGGGGCACAACACTGTGGAAGTGGAAGAGATTTGCATGGAGAGATGGAATATGATAATAGAAAATATGTGTGATGGTTTATGGGTCACACAGATGGGCAGAGCTGAAGCAGACACTTGCCAGGGTGCTTAGTTAGAGAATAATTCATGGCACTACTGTGCACACAGACTGTCATCTACACCGATCAGCCATAAGATTAAAACCACTGACAGGTGAAGTGAATAACATCGATTATCTCATTACAATGGAACCTGTCAAGGGGTGGGATATATTGGGAAGCAAGTAAACAGTCAATTCTTGAAGTTGATGTGTTGGAAGCAGGAAAAATGGGCAAGCGTAAGGATCTGAGTGACTTTGACAAGGGCCAAATTGTGATGGCTAGTTGACTGGGTCAGAGCATCTCCAAAACGGCAGGTCTTGTGGGGTGTTCCCGGTATGCAGTGGTTAGTACCTACCAAAAGTGGTCCAAGGAAGAACAATAGGTGAACCAGCGACAGAGTCATGGGCACCCAAGGTTCATTGATGCGCGTGGGGAGTTAAGGCTAGCCCGTCTGGTCCGATCCCACAGAAGAGCTACTGTAGCACAAATTGCTGAAAAAGTTAATTCTGGCTATGATAGAAAGGTGTCAGAACACACAGTGCATCGCAGCTTGCTGCGTATGGGGCTGCGTAGCCGCAGACCAGTCAGAGTGCCCATGCTGACCCCTGTCCACCGCCGAATGGTTTTAATGTTATGGC
>OOFE01023202.1:0-12554 GCA_900323365.1 Monocentris japonica | reverse complement strand
GGGTGCTCTGAAGTGCTTTTACTCTTGACACCCCCCCACCCCACCCCAACTCCACTCCTCCACTCATGTTGACTGGGAGGCAGCACTTGGCTATTTCTTGACAAGGTGACCTGACTGGCCGCTTCGTACTTTACACCTTAACCTCCCCTATAAAGTGGAACTGGGCCTAAAAACCATTGACATTTACATGATTTGATAGAAACAAAAGAAGCCAGAGCTGCATATTCTGCTACCGTCAAAACAGTCACGCTTCTAAAACTTGGGTTTAATTGGGTGCAAGGGCAGAGCACTTCCATAGGGGCCGGGCTCTGAGTGTACTTTTGTTCATTTGTTCATTTGTTTGTGTGTAACTGTTTTTGAAATGCACACTGCTTAGAGGAATTATGGTATGTATGGGCTGCACAGAGCCCCAACAGCCCTGCATAAAGGAAATTCACTGTGCACTCGTACACCAGGCAGTACGGTAGAAGTCAACACGCATCAACCAACTGGAGGCTGGTGCATGGTACATTCACATACCAGGAAGTAACTGGGCAACTTTCTAACTTCTATATATATAGTCAAGGAATAAATTAAATATTTAGTTCAGTGATTTTTCACAACAACACCATGCTACCACAGCACTTTGTTAACAGGTGGAGTTTTTAAAGTCAACATAGTTTCACTGTTGTTTTCATGGACTGTTTGTTTCATCATACATTGGCCAAATGAAATGCTGAGACTAGTAAACAAGCCGGGGCCGCTGGCTCGAGCAATGAAAAGGTCCATTTACTTTGTAAATTCAGCTGTGCAACTGTGCAACAACCATTGTAGAGGTGCACCGATAGCATCTGTAAGTATCGGGTCGGTAGCAATGTGGCTCCTAGGTACTTGGATGAATGACTCGAATCTGTTCCGATACCGATATACATTTGCTGTTGTTCAAATCTACTCCAATCATGCATACGCCCCCACCCCACCCCTCCGCCCAAGTACCTAGACAGCGCTAGCGCACTTGTTAAATAATACAAAATAGTAAAAGTATAAACTAATTTCATCAATAATAAATAACTTAAACAATTAGTGAGGAAACATAGTTTAATACCAAAACAGAACTGGAGAGGCCCCCTGCAGCATTCACAGACCTACATGTGAAACTCTAAAATACTGCTCTGTCAGCTATCGAAATTCATCTAACTTAGTTTTCCTTCTTCTCTGGATGAGAGAATGTGAAGTAAAAATCTTTGTGTTCCCTGGCTTTCATTTCAGTAATGCCATCGGACTTAATCACGGCAGCAGGGCTCCTTCCCTGCAGAGCACCAATGACTCGTTGCCCATGATAACACGGCAGGACCCTGAATGACTGAGGAGATGCCTGAATTAAAATCCCGCTTCCATGGCAACAGGCTCAGCAGCTCATGGTGCTGCATCACCTCTGAACCCTGCATTTCTCTCAGGGCTGTGACAAGTGCTCTGAAGTGGAGACAGAGATGGAGGGCATGGCAGAAGAAAAGAGAAAGGCATGATAAAGCTGCATTCTTTCACAAAGCAGATTTAAGTCCATTTTATGAGCTTGCCGCATATTCTTGACTATGAAAAGAGGCGACTGTCAGTTGTGTAGGGGCCCTTTGGGGTTTGAAGAAAGAGCCTTGTGGAGGTAATGAAAGGGAAGGTCCCACATTGTGCTGATGGAAAGTTCTCCCTCCCCATCTATATCTTTATTACTCTCTCTACAGCCATAGTTCAATAAGCCTATGTAACTCAGAAACAAATCACCCCCTCCCTTTCTTCCTAGAATAACCTCTTCAGTTACATAGTCCCCCTGCTCTTGATTAAGTATATATCAAATATACATGGGGATGGAAACATACGTAACTATGACTTTTAGGGAGGCTGGCTAGTGTCTCATGTATTCAGAGCATACGACTCATTCAGATGACTAAAGCCCTGTGCTATTTCAGAAACCTCACTCACAGCATTTCAGCACTTCCAGGGCAAAGTTCCATTGGTGATGGTGGTAAGGAGAGCCAAAATAAATGCCTGCTGCTTGTTTTCTTTGTATGTGTGTGTGTGTGTGTGTGTGTGTGTGTGTGTGTGTAGTCTGCTACTGAGGGACAAGCTGTACTTCAGAGAATGAATGTGTTGTGTTGTGGTGTGAATGATCTGTCAAATGTAAGGGCAAGGATACCAACTCAACACAAAACTTGACTCAGACATGTCTGATTTTATGATATTCTTCTTTTATAAGAGGAAAGCATGCTGCATTATGCCCCTGACCATTGAACAAAATGTTCACAGGTTTCAGAGCAACAACACACACAGAAGGCCAAAGACAACAACCACTTTAACAGTGGATTATCATTAGAAGAGATTATTTAGCTAAACCATCATGCCAACCTATTTGGGATTACTTGCTACATTAATACATAACACAAATCATTTGAAAAAAGGAAACACAAACTGACTGATAGGAAACACAGGCTTGATATTGGGATATAAGGTCAGATAGCGAAGTACCACACTGTAATCCCAGATTATCATAGCTGTAATTATGATTGATTTACCTGGATTCTGCAGAATATGTGCAGGGGTTTTACTGGAGATGAAATGATAATATCCTGTTCACAACATGTTGGAAGAATTGTTCTGTAGCAAGCAAGAAGTGAGATTGTAAAATGGCTGGACTATGTATCAAAAGTATCATCGGTTTCTACTCAGGAACAGAAAACAAATAGATTCCATTCAAACTATGTACCTGCAATACTGAGGTCTAGTCAGACAACACTAGATCTGTGTAGGAAAGAGAAAGGAGAGTGAAGGCACGAAAAGGCCTTCACACGTCAGTGAAGGTGTTTGGTTGTTGAGTTGCCCGGTTCCAACATTTAGTAGATGGACAGGACAGTCCCATTGACAACTTCTAACTGGCCTCATGCAGCTGCAAACATTTGACCTCATAATAAAATCTTACCAGGATACATGTTTGAATACCGAAATAAAATATGGTCACATTCTGTACCAGTACAATACAACATGTATTGGTCATTTGTCACTACAACTTTGTTGTAATTGAGATTAATGTTAGCTAGTTAGTTAGTCTGCCAATGAACATGAACTCATTATTTCAAAACCCAAACAAAAGATGCAATAGTTCTCTACGCTTTGTTTTTAATGTTTAATGTTTTTAATGCCACCATCACTTTGACTCTTTTGGCTGCGCAGCTTCATAGAAAATGAATGGGCTTTCGGTGCCTAGTTGAGTTGATGGCAGTGTGTCATGTATGTATGCTGTGCATGCAAGCACCTTTATGTGTGTGTAGGTGTTCCATCGTGGGAATGGATGCATACATGGATACATGGGTACAGACACGCACAGTTCTCATAAATGAGTATGTGTTGCGCGTCAACCCTGTCACAGCGCACTATATCCATCAAACTACGTCTACATGATTTAACAAAAGCGCTGTAAGAGCATGGGTATTGTGGCACAGCCGCAGCCTGCCAGCCTCTCCCTTGTTGGGCACAGGCCTGTAAAAGAGCCACAGAGTGAACTGACAGCCCACTGGAGGGCTGACAACATCCCACTGGATCCAAACCCAACAAACCTCAAAAACTCTTCTCCTTCTGCCTTCTTCCCTTCCTCACTCAATCTCTCTCTTTTTTTGTCTCAGAGTGGATGAAATACAACAGATCTTTCCTTCACAACGACTGCTACATATTTCTGCTGATGCATACGCAACCACAGACTTAGCTCATCTGCTTTTCCCCAGTCTCTTTCTTTGCAGGGCCTGTGTGAGAGAAGGCCTGACAAACAGAGAAAAAAAAGCAGCATTCAGTTTTGTTCTTTTTCCCACCGAGACAGCTGTGTTTCAGTTCAGAACAGAAGAAAAATAACCTGTGCAATGGAACTGTAGTCTTTTTTGTAACCATGAGGTGGGTAATTAATGAAGTTGAATGTGTCCACAAAAGTAGACTAGACCATAGAAGGAAAAGTAAGCAGGGAAGAGTATCACTATACCCAGTCAGGATTAGGGCTAGGGCATGTAGGGAGAATCATCTGGTCAATATACTGTATTTCTTTGGAAGTGGTGTAACGCCACCAGCAGCTGGTTAGGTGAAGGGTCGCTACTTCAAAACATTATTCATTCCAGTACACTAAACACCGATGCATACCTTCCCCCCGACTGGATAACAAAGTCAGCCAGTCACGATGACGAGCTATTAATGTCAACAACTCCTCTATTTACCCCTCATTGCGCTGTTTGAGTTGCCACAGCAACCCCTATATCCTAGGCAACATAGGTGTGCCGGGATTGGGCCCCAGCTGAGTCTTTAATTGCTGCACTGGGCCAATCAGGGGTTGATAGACAGACTTCTAACAAGCAGCAGAATCACCATTACAGATGGCTATTACAGCAATAGTATCACACTGAAGTCTGGAGTTTGCAGAGTGCCCGTCCCAAACTTTTCTCCATTTAGCCGTCAGCACTTTCAGCAGGGCTAAATGAAGTGCAGTTACACTCACTTAATACAGCTTTTCCAGGTCAATCACAAGCCTTTACAGAGTTCAGTCCCCCCAAAACCACCCACCCACCCACCAATTAACCCTTTCATCCTCTATTCATGTTCCCGCAATCTCAATTGAGCCATTTCAAATGCAGCCAGAGCACTGCTCCAGTGTAGCACAGGGAGAATGTGGGGTAGGGAGAAGTTGGCTGAGGAAAGGTGAAACTTCTGGTTTTATTATTTTCACCCTTTGCAGATAATTACAAATATCTCCTGTGACCAAACTCCAGTGACCGGCCAACCTTCAGGAATACACAAACGATTAAAAAACTCAGCCAGCAGTGGAAATAATGTGCATTGGACTGTGTCAGAGCTATTCAATGTTACTGCGTTAGGCAAGCAGAAGAGACAAATTCTACAATTAACACACAAAGTTTGATTCAGAAGAGAATACAACAGATTGTCGGTGTTACCAGAAAATGTTATGCATGGTAATAAATATATATGTCAGTTATATAATATAGCAGAAATTGGATATGGAGCTAACTATTTCAGCTACATGTTTTGTTTTTGCTTGTTTTGTTTTTTTTTTACTTTTCCAGTGGACACATGACAAAGAATGATGCCAGGAGTGTAGCACTATGGTAAAGTTCTCTGTATCACACCAGGAATGATGATATGCTGTGAGAAGAAGCCAAGAAAAGAAATCAACTGAAAGAGTCCCTGCAGCTCTTCATCTAAGCCTTTCAAAACGGCAATAAGTTTGGTTAATCCTCCCCCCAGGATGTGAAGGTAAAGGATTTCTTCTAACTGTAGGAACGTTTAAAGTGGACACAGTGAGCCTGTAAGAGTGAATTATGAGTCTTACTGCTTTGTCATCTTCAAGATGGAGGCAGCTATGTTTGTAACATCCATTGAGGAGGAGCACAGTCTGGCTAAGACACAAGGTCCTATACAAGTGTATATCACTTTCTGTAATCCAACCATTAAAACAAACAATTACAGTAGATTGGTCCACTGGAATGACTTTTGAACCTTACCTCAGCAGCTGGGATGCCTTCAGGTGGGCGGCATTGGAGCAAAACCTCCTGTTCCAGTGACACTTCCTTCCCAAGAGGCTCTTGGTCAAATGTCTTCCTCAAGTCTGCAGTGAACAGATGCAAACACAGCATCTATCAACATTCACATAACGCCTCATTGACAAGGAATGTTTGAGGGCATACATTGCAGAGGTCTTTTGATATTAAATGCCAAGGCAATCAAACTATTGGTATAGAAATGGATAGTCCAATTTATAAACAATGAATCATCAAAGGGGTACTAAATAATAAGCAACACACCATAGAGCAGTGGCTTTCAAAAGGTGTACCTTGGAGTGAGCTCACGTGTGCCTTGAGGTTTTAAGGAACATCTAATAAAAGACATTAGATTATTGTGCCATTTAGTGGATGCCTTTATCCAAAGTGCCCCATGATACCATGACTGCATACATTGTCAGTACGGGTGGCACTAGTGGGAACTGAAGCCCTAATCCTGGGAGGGTTAGTGCCATGCTCTACCTATTGCAATACGAGAGACCGTAACCATTGAGCCACGTACATGGGATCACAGCATTTTTTTCTCCATGTTTATGTATTTGGGCTTTGCTCAGAATTTATTTGCATTTATGATATGATCACAAGCCTATATGAAAGTTTCCAAACAGTAACTTGGTGTGCCTTGGTTTGTGTCTTGCCAAAGTGTGCCATAGCTCTGAAAAGGTTGGGAACCACTGCCATAGAGTATGGAATACTGTCCATACTGAGACTTCACTTTGTTTCCCTCCCTCCCTTAGCTTAATCATTGCCTAAAGTAGATGGCAGTGAGAGAGGAAGAAGGGGATCACTCTCTCCACTAATAAAAAGCCAATATTTCTGTGGTCCGAGAAGCTGATGGAGTAGAGCGGGGCAGGGACAGCAGAGCTGACGGGGCAGGATTACTGAGGGTGTCATGCTACACTGGAACCGCGAACTCATTAGACATATATCATCACCTGCTGCTACTGACTGACAGAGGAGAAACGGGCATCAGAGGAGAGGAGAGGTTACAGTACTACTGGGGAACACTGGAGTCACTGAAACATCAAATCTACAACCATACACCTAAACTTTTCTACAGCCTATGCAATATCCCTGCCATACTCCTTAGCCGGTTTAGTTTCTAGTGGTAGACATGACATTTTGTACAGCAATTCTGCATGCAATGAATGGATTAGATTTACTTTTGTTCATGGTGTGTAGAAACAAGCACGCACACACACAAACGCTACGGCATTAGCTCTCTGCCATAGTCTGTAATCTGCAAGAAGGAAAGAAAGCATCTGACACGAACCCAACTCTGCACCTCTGCCCATCACTGTTAAACCAAGCATGGACCAGTCCTGCTTACAAAGGCAAGGATGATTGAGGAGAAAGGCAAACCAAGCTGAACATTTTATCTGTGCTGTAAGTACATTGGGCCAAGGGGTTTTGTTGTGAACTCTCAAGTTCACAGCGAACACTGTGTGACATGGTCTGTGACATATAATTGTGACTATAATTTTTGTAACCAGGTGACATTTCAGACAGCTCGAACAAAGGTACACAGGAATTGTGACAAGAGAAAAAAGAGAGAGACAGAGAACATGGAGATTGTAACAAGAGAGGAAGAAAGATGGAAAGAAACGTGTTGTTGTACAGAGAATAAAAGAAGAGAGGATAAGTTAACAAATCAACAGAAGTGGAGATCCTCTAGTTTCACGCCTGTGTCCCCCTAATCGCTGATGGCACACCTGAACATTGGCTATTTTTTCCTGACAACTTTCCGTGTCCATAGAAACGACCTCAGAAACAACCCTGGTTCAGGGATTCAATTTGTGGAAAGAATTTTGTCAGATTCTCCCTGAAGCAATCATGGAAAGCTATCGGGCTGCTATAGACATTGTGTGCTTGCTCAACACAGAGCGTATTTTGTTTTTGAAATTCTGGTGAAGAGAGGATTTCCTAGCGTGGATCCAAACTCAAAGCACCAGAACAGATGGGTAGTGAAACAGATTTTATGGCAGAACCACAAAATATTCATGCAATGTTCTTCTGAAAAGGTCAAAGCAGTCTGGGCAAAATATGTCTGATACTCTAGAGCACAAGGGATATTTAAGTGTGATAGGATGGCGCTATCTATCATAGTGAATAAGTGTTACTCACTGTCTGCTGCTGACAGAGAGAGAGAGCTTGAAGTAGACATATGTATAGGTATAGTACAGAGATGGCAAAATTGGACCTCTGAGACAGAACCATGATGGAGCAGCTTCTTCTAGAGTTTGGGTCAAGCGATATATTTTAAACTACGGGTGTATGGGGGATGAGGGGTGGGAATCTTCAGTCACCTCACGACTCGATTCGATTTCGATTCAGAGGGCTACGATTCGATTACAAAACAAATATCGATGCATCACGACGCATCTCAATTTCTGATTTCTATACATGGTTCGTTTTTTCCCCATCAACACAAACAATCAGGTGAATTAACTCCCTTTTATTTAAACCATTTTTGAGACAGATGAATCACTTAACACAAACTTTAAACTCCGGTCGTTTCGCGTTCATAACAAATACAAATTTGATCACACATTTTTTTAAAGTGGCAGCCCGTTGAGAATTTAGTTTTTAAAAATCGATTCTTGATTTTTCTGCATCAATGCAGAATCGTTCAAAAGAGAATCTCGATGCATCTAACAATCAATTTTTTTCCCAACTACTAAATGAATTTCCCTAAGTAGACTTCATTACCTGTAACAAAGAGACTGACTGCCCTAAACCTGATCCAGGAGTGAGGCTAAACTTCAGCTGATTTCATCAACCCCCTTGCTTGTGTTCAAACGCTATCACACAGAGAGGTGCCATACTGAAATAGAGGTATTTCATTGTTCAGCTAACTGTTCAAAACCCCCTACAGGGGAAGCAGATTGTGTTGCTATTACAGGATACATCATCAGGCTACACCCAGAAGCCCTGAAGAATACCTCTTTAAAAAAAAGAACCTTAAAATAACTAATTCAATGAGAATCCTTGCCCCAATTCAACCCGAGAGTATGTGCGCCTTCAGGGGAATATGCTGTAATAACTTGACAAATTTCAATGCATCATAAAAGCTGATAAGGTGAGTTTTACATTGAAAGTGATTTCCATAATGGTCTGCCGTGAAATTAGAAAAGTGTATAGAATGAAGGGACACAGGGACATTTCAGGACATAGCTTTAGGGAATTTGATTAAAGGATAGGCAGTTTGGCATCTACATGACAGAGAGAGAGCGAGCGAGAGAGAGAGAGAGAGAAAGATGATGTCGAAATAAGTTCTTTTGATTGCAAACAGCACACCTTGCTTTAGCTGCAGTATGCACTCAGTGACCAACAGACTTGCTGACCTACTGTCCTATTCTCCTGACTTGAGATACATAATACTTTACGATGCCAAGGATCCATTCATTGAGTAGCCCTTGGTTAAATGTTTATGTATTGACGTATTGACTAATGCTATCGCTGTAGGCAGAAAGAAAAATACAATTGTCACACCAATTAATTGCTACACAGATGTCATGTCCACAACCCACAAACAAACCTCCCACTAAAAAAGCTAATGGTAACAAATACAAATCATTAAAAGCAAATATATAACCATAACCAACTTTGCTTTCTTTGGAAATAAAGATTTCAAATAATAGTCATTATGGTAAATATTTTACTTGAAACTTTAAAAATATGATGGATGTGACATGCATGGTATTGTCCCAGTTCTATCTTTGGATGGCTGTAAAATAAAAACTTTTTTATTTTACTTTTTTTTCCTCACACCCCACTTATCATTCCACAACACCTCACTGAATAACAATGTGATGTCAAAACAAGGACAAATCACTGATTGTTGGTTGCAGTTATTTAGTTTGCAAGTCTGACTATGATACTATTTGAGAAATTTTATCTTTTCTACAATTTATATTCCTCATCAATCATTTCAAGGGATATAACGTAACGTGACGTTATTTGTTTGAGTAAACAAACAGATGAAAAAAGAGAAGAGAGTTTCTCAGAAAACTCTCTTGCTGCTGCAAGACACTGTGGAGCATAGTCGGGTGTGGAACCGGCTGAGTAGACATTCCTGTGGGAGTCACACCATTCCCTTCTCAGCACACAAATACCTCCAGCCTCTCTTGGCCCCCAGATAGATACACATCTGACGGCCATTACCTCAAGTGGATGTGTTTGGCTACTTGTCATACTGAATTACACCAGCCTCACAGTTTGGACACATTTTCTCCCCCGTCCTTAATAAACCATTAAGTACCAATGCAAGTGTAAACCAGGAATGGCAACAACAGAGACTAACCAAGGTGAAACTTAATTTGACTTTGGGTTTTTACCTGTGTGCACATTTTTATTGGCTCTCTGCGGTACGTAATTACGGTACCCCAAGAATGGAGGCCAATCAAAACCTCTTTGTAGAGGTCACATGAAGGAAAGGCTATCACAAGGAATTTACACACTCTCTTCCTCAGTACACTCACGCATACACACACACACACACCACAGCAACTCTTCCAGCTCAGAGAATACCCTTACCCAGATGAGATTGCACTGCCTTTACTAGTCTGTAAACCTGCATTGATCACCGCTCTACAACACAGCAACCTCTAACTCACCAGCGCTGGCTCTGACTAAGTCCCTGATTAAAGTGTATATATTTAGACGGTGGGAGAGGAGAAGAAAACAAGCCCAGTTTCCATTAGTCTGAGGGGATGACAAGTAGCCTGCCTGGAGAGAGTGCCCAGTAGAGGAGCTAATCCATTCAGCAGAAGCTAATGGGAGGAGAAGAGGGGTCCATTGTGATTTGAGGGATAGGTTAGTGCTGGCAGGCTGCTCATCATAGGTGATTATAGGGGGTGGAGCAGCAGGAGTGGGCTCTGTGGGAGACTGAGAGACATGCTACTGCTGGCATAGCAGTAAATGTGGGATAGAGAAAGAGCTATTGGTGTTTTTAGGGAATACATAGAATACAGAGAGAACTGTAAATGAAAAGAGAGACAAACAGAGAGAGAGAAATGCAGAGATGGAGACGGAGAAAGACACAGTGAAGAACAGAGATTCAATTGAGACAAAGACAGAGAGGGACAGGTATATGATTTCTGCCGACCTTGGTGCGGGTCTAAGTGGAGTAGATCAGGTGAGGTCGGGTTATTGACTGTACTGTACTGTACTGTGCTCTGCTGAACTAGATGCGGTGTTATTGAAGATGAGTGGCTCCAGCAGACCCAAAGTCAAAGAACAGTATGTCATTCTGACACTGGCATTGAGTTGCCAACCAAACACCAAGCCCAAGTGTCATCCCTAGCCAACACTGACCACGATGTATCCGGGGCACACTGTGATGCACACTGCATCAGAATGCAGCTTTTTCTCCATCTGCTATGAGACCGAGCAGAGATGGCAAAGCTGGGTGGGACATGTCAGTCACAACGCCTTGAAATGATTTTGACAACCACGATTTGAATGTGCGATGATCTTGTTGGTATTATAAAAGTTTCTGCAGGTGAAATGTTGACAACAAGAGATGAGCAACTGTGTTACATAACATGCGCCGTGTTGCCGCCGTGTTGCCGCCGTGTCGCTTTAATGTCACACGAAAAGTCTTGTCAACTCTTGTCTCCTTCGCTGTCACGTTTTGATTGGCATGTCCTTTGGGGGAAGGACTAAAAATGAGTAAAAACTTTAGAGGCAACAGAATGTTTCTCATTACTTGAAAACAATTGTGTATGCTTTTCAGCAGGAGTACAAACACAAGCAGAGAGCAAATGAGGACCACCTACAGGAAAAGGAGGAAACACTGACATAAACATGTGCCTTCGCTTTTGTGTTGTGTACACAGCTCTGCAGCTTTTTCCTTCCTCCAAACTGTTTCTCCAAGTTTATATTTACACAAGGAAACCGATTCTGATTCTGCAGGCTTTTTACCAACTCAAGTTCAAAAGGACACTTGAGTCCATATTAGCAAAACCTTTGTTTGACTACTGCTAGCCAGTATATATAAATCAGATGTTATATACAAAGTCAGCCTGTGAGATGCATCTCCTCAGTCCACATTAGCCATGAGATTCAATTTGGCTGTTGAGAGAAAGTAATGCAAGGAGAAGATAAAGATTTGAGTAGTTGGATGAAGGGAGGAAGGGAAGAATACTCACAGGCAATGCGGACATGGGCCTTGCGGCTCTTGGTGGTCCCTGCAGAGCTCCAGGCCACACACTGACACCAGAAGTCCTCGGGCCCAAACAGCTCCTCCACCTGTTGCCGAGTGATCTCTATGCTGGCCTCTCTCACTACCAGGCCTGGGTGGAGCGATAGAAGGGATCAAAAGGGAGGTAAAGACAAAGAGAACAAAGGAGAGAGGCAGAGAGTTGTGGAAAAGAGGAAATAAATAAATGGATCAAGGAGAGAAAGAGAATGAGCGAATAGGTTTAGAATGGAAGAATGTAGAAAAGGAAACGGGAGGAAGGAGAGAGAGTGAAAGAGACAGTGAGAGAGAGAGAGAGAGAGAGAGAGAGAGACTGAGTCAGTACACAAAGTATCAACACTGGTCACATAGACAAGACAGACCCATTGGACTCAATTGATTGCTTAATAAAGTGGAATGAATGTTGCCGTCTCTGAGAGTCAGCCTTGGGGATAGAAGAGCATGGAACAGAGTGAATAAGCAGGGCCAATATCACACAAACACACACACACACACACACACACACACATACTGCCCACATACCGCCCTCACATAATCTACACAACATCTCAATGTTATATTCACACCTGGGAGAGATGGTCGCTGATGACAGAACTATATCCAGGCAGACAGATCAGTTACATTCACATCAATCTGAACTGTCTGTGTGTGTGTGTGTGTGTGTGTGTGTGTGTGTGTGTGTGTGTGTGTGTGTGTGTGTGTGTGTGTGTGTGTGTCATTCCCTACCTTGCCCTGAAACATTAGAAGCCTGCGGAATGCCGCCTGGGATTGCG
>OOFE01023198.1:0-11105 GCA_900323365.1 Monocentris japonica | reverse complement strand
TTATTATTTGCCAATTAGTTGTCAATCAAACAGTTGCGCTGCTGTCAAGGTTGATGAGTCAGTGGTGACATGAGACGGACAGCAACCATGACCGCGGCAGCTGCCCGTACCAATAAGAGGCTAAAAACATACTATTTTCACGAAGAGTGGGAAACAGAGTTTTGTTTCACGAATGTAAACGACAAGTGTGTGTGTCTGATCTGCGGAGCTAGCGTGTCAGTCGGTAAAAGATGTAACATGGAGCGCCATTTCACCAAAGTCCACAGCAATTTTTCACGGGAATGTGAATACTCTTGTGAAGTGATACAGTGACATGTGGACAGAGATAATAAAATGACAAGTGAGTAAGTAATAATATGTGTATTTGTAATTGCATTTTGTTTTGACAGCATTCATATTTTAATAGTGTCAGATAGACTAGAAAGAAATGCATACAGAAATACAAAACGCACATGCAGGTGCAGGTGCAATACTTTTTGTGATGTTGTAATACAAAATGTGAGTTGTTGACACCAACATTTTGTAAATGTTCAGACAAAACAAGCTTCTTCTGTTTGTTTGGGTTGAAATAAGCTATGAGAATAGATGTTACAAAACATGAGTAGCTCTCTGCCATTTTCATTTTGTAAAAGTAGCTCTCAGAGGAAAAAAGGTTGGAGACCCCTGGTATAGGGAATAACTGCTCTAAAAGCAGAGCCATATTGGAAGGTAAAAGTTTAATTTACCAATTGGCTGGTCTAATAGGTGCTAAAGGAGATAGGTCAATTATTGTGATCTTTTTCCCTCATGCTTTTTCTCATCAGCAGAAGAAGAAGAAGTCACTCTGTATTAGTCTACACTGTTACCTATTACACAGCCTAAGCAAACCTGACCAGCAGAGGAAAATACAGACATGCATGATCTGCTGGTGTGCTGAATTCTGACGACGTCCACGTACTTTTCTTTATATTTCTCAGGCACCGCTGTGTTTGCTTTAACAACCTCAGCAGATCTAGAGTCCCGGCCCTGGGTGACAGCGATACTGAACATGCAGAGGGCAACTGAGGTGACTGTCACTCCCAATCGACAGAACAGTGGGCTTGGACACAGACAAACTCTGGCAACCAACATGAAATGGCTTGATTGGGTGGTGAAAAGAGGTTCTTGATAAAGAATAAAGGGGGATTAAAGGGCACATTTAGCTCAGGAAAACACACATATGCTCACTGATAAGCTGCATGCACTGGGTTCATCATATTTGTCTTTAAATATACATAATCTGAAGCTGTCATGCTGCATGATTTTACATGCAGATGATATAGGTTAAAATAAACAGAAAAAAAACCTGGAACAGGTGCTCTAATCAATTACCATAGACTTTCTGCCAGCACAGCCCAGCACTGCAATGTACCCCTAAGTAATAAGCTCTCTCCACAGGTGTACTCTTCTGGAACTGAGCATGACATGTTGGCTAACGTTACCTACAGAGCTTAAACTAGTCAGCTAGCATTCCCAATGTGTTAACATGGCTAGGTCCATGAGGCAGAGGGATTTTAAAAGATAGGTAGCTAACTGTTAAGCTTAGCTAACTACTTATTTTTGTTTGTTTCTGTCCCATGCTGGAAAAAGTGCTCATATCAGCTAGGTAGCTGCAGTATTTTAGCCTCTCGCTAGCTATGTTTACATGAGGACAGCGGCTGTGCTGGCAGATCGTGACAAACTCCTTTGCTACTGTGATTGTTTGAGGATGATCCAATTGGTTAACACTTCCTCGTGCGTAAACTAACATCAGTAAATTGGCCTCAGAAGGAAGCAGGTCTTGAAGTGATGATTCACCCAATAAGATTTGGAAAAGTGGGAGTGGCAGTGATTCAGGGCGGTGGGTTTCAGGCAACCAGCCGGGAATTTTCCAATTTATGACTTTGAATGGAACACAGCATTAGTGTGGGGTGGGGTAGGGTGGATGTGGCGAAGAGGTTTGGTCCTCGCTGGTGTGTAGCTTTCTTTTAAGTTTTGATTCGTCACTTCCTGTTTCCCACCAGTGACTATAGCAGCACCAGAATTTCATTTGGGCAAATAGGGGGAGTCTACGGCATCGCAATTATTGAGCATGGGACACTCTTCTCTGTTGCAGCCCCGCTTTGTGGTTCACACTGATAAGATGGGTGTATTTTTACCTTACCTAAATCTTGCCTAGTGCAGCTTTAACAGTGACAATTAACAGCAGCAGTGAGTAAGTAACCTATATTTAGCCATGCCAATAATGCTCAAAGAGAACAAAAACAGACCGAGAGTCGGTGAGAGACAGAGAGACTGGCTTCTAGATTGTATATTATGTGACCTACTAAACTGGCTCTTCAGCAGGGTCTGAACCGGCCTGAACCGGTCTGAATTGGTCCGAACTGGAGGGTAGGAACCAGTGTATTTCAGAGCAGGGAAAACCTGTGACGACTGATCCAAACCACCTACAACAATTTATCAGTTTCACTGGAGTCATACAGGCTAAAGCAGTGGTTGTCAACCTCGGGGTCGGGACACCCTATTTAGTCCAACTATTTGTAGCCTCAAGGTTTCTACCAATATTTATTCAAGTAGCCTGAATAAGGAAGGTAAAAATCATTATTTGGTGTGAATGGACAATATTATGCTTATAAGAAGGGAGTGCTTCATTTTTAGGGTTTGCAAGATGAGGTGGGATGAAAACCACTGGTCTACATGGCATTTTCATCCCACCAAGACACATTTCAATGGTCCAAATGTTAAAAAAAAAAAAGACACACGTTACAGATGTGTGATGTCAAAATGTCCTTTGTGAGTGTAACAACATGAGTATCTTTTCCATACAGCTTCTGAACCAAAGCTAAATCTTGTTTAATATGTATGTTGAAGAAACATTAAGCAGTGTTGAAACCTGAACTAACCCACAAGCTAACGATACGTCAGCCACACCAGAGGATAAATCTTAATTATTTACACATTGCATTTTAGGGGGCACGCAAAACAGTCGTGGCAGAATGGCTATAGATCGGTTCTATGATGTCAACAGGAAAAAAAAGACTGCAGACTGCATTGAACACATGGATAGAGGAAGGCATTGAGCTTTCTGATATGCCTACTCACCACCAACTACCTACTGATCTCGCTGCAAAAAAAATGCATCTCAACAACTTATTTAGACTAAGATTGAGTCTTAAACTGCTATTTTTCTTGTATCCAATGCAAATCAACTAGCTTTAAGAATTTTCTTGAATCAAGTGCCACTGTCTTGATAGCAAGTGGAGTGATCTGCATTATTTGAACATATGGTCCATATGGACCATATCTTAACCTGGTTACTGACTACCCTGGTTTGGGGTCAAAACTGGGTTAGAATTACCCGGTAAACTGGTTAAGACACCTGGCTTACTCCCATATTAAACAGGTTACTGGTTTTGGTTTAGACACTGAAATCAATGAGCATGTTAGCCCCGCAGCTAACTGGGCATCACTGTGAGCTCTAGGGGCTGAGAGTTAAGAGGTTGAGGTTGAGGTTACTGTGGCGGTGGGAGCGGCGAAGGCCAGGCTGAAGAGCAGCAGCAGGGAACAGACTTCCTGTCTGGGCAGGATGTAGGGAAGAGACAGACTGCGGTCGTTGCAGCTGTACCCAGAATGCACCGGCTGAAAAATGTCCGTCAGCTCCAGGAAGTAAAGGCTGACCACCGAGGAGGCCAGGATAGGGAGCTGGAATGAAAAAAACAAGACACAAGATGAATTAAAAGACACTAAAAACTAGAAATATTAGATACCAGTATAACCAGTATAATAACCAGAGTAGAAACTGGACCCTGCAAAGGCGAGGAATGCATGGGAATGCAGAGTGATGCGTTATGGGGTCAAGGTATGAAAGACTTACTTTAGACAAGTACTCTACATTAAGGTACATTTAAGGCTAGGGTTCAACCGATATAGGCTTTTGAAGGCTGATATTGATACCAATATGTTTGAATTGAAGTATCCTATAGCTGATATTTTGTGCTTATATTCAATATCTTCAAATAAGATCATCTTTATGGCAAAAAAACTCTTCACTGCAACCCAGGATGATAATACTAATACCATATTCATGCATACTTGTGTGGAATCTGATCAAAATGTTGCTTTAGCATCAGCTCAGGTTGAGGGCTTCCCATTGACAACCAGTGTAGTATTGATCAATTCAACAATCAGTATGTAATCCATCATACCGGATCATATCCATCATATCAGAGGTGGAGGACACTGACTGGCTGGTATCTGATTTTTAATAAAAGGCCAATAATCGGCCCCTAGTTAACCAGCCTGCACTATGACAGACTGACTGACAGGAGGCCTGACACACCTCTCTCTGCTTCTATTTCCCCTCACACTCATCATCTAAGTGGCGCACGCGCACACACACACACACACACACACCCACCCCACACACACAGCTCCAATGCAGACAGAGGATTATGTAAACAGCATTGGATGGGTGTCAGAAAGTGAGTTCTGAAAAGCAGAAATCTCAGCTCCTGGCAAAGTAATCGCAGAGTCATTGATCAATCAACCAATGCAGATACATTATGGTCATTTTGTGAAAAATCATCATCATAAAAATCATACTTATTGCACCTTGAATTGCAGTACAGATGCTGACACTTTTGAGATGATGCTAAAGCCAACTTGTACCATCCACTAAACACAGTGTGTTGAAGCATTAGTATGCACCAAACAAATGCAGTGGTGAAACTGCTCCCAATCTTCCAAAGAGAACTTGATCAAAGGGCATAGTTGCCAAGGAGTTTAAAAGATGCTGCATTTGAAAACCAGGCTCCCAGAAATAGTGTGATATAAACAACAGTACCTTACTGAAAACTAGACTCCCAGAATGAATGTGCTGAAATCAGCTACTGCCTGTTTACCATTCTACACGTACTCACTATATGTTTCACGGCCCAACTGATTTGATTTGAAGACCAGGCTTTAATCCTTGCTGGCTCATATTGAGGGCAGTTGTGACTGATCACTCAGATAGTCTTGTAGTGGGAGTTTGAGGACTCCTGCCTCATGGTCCAGTCTGGGCAGTCTTGTTCGATTGTTCGGTTTTTATATAACCGGACAAATGTGAACAGGCTCCTGTGATGTGAGATGGGAAGGCACAAATCTGCCAACGAAGACTGGCCAGTGAGAGTTCCACTTGAAAAAAAAAAGAAAAACTGATGACAAGCTGATGGAAAGTGATGAGTTTTCACAATACAATATTATAGCCTGGTAAGAATTCATGTTAAAACAGCTTTGGAAACAGTTTTGAGCTGATATCAGGATATTTAGGTTCCTATTTCACAAAATGATGCAGGTAGCGCCTACGAACGACTACTGACTCCGTCTCAACTTTCATTTTGGTGCTAGATTTCAACGTCGGTGCCGGCCATCGCATCAAGAACGCATGATAACAGAATTGCATGTTTCCCAGCAAACACGCCATGAACTTACAGCGTTGCACAAACAAAACCCAACATGCAACCGTCTCACCACGTTGCACCTTTACTGTAAAGTGGTTGGTCCCAACACAAGCTTATTACTACTTCTTCTCAACATTGTAACAACCTAGTGGCATTGGTGCAAATTGCAGGATGGTTGCCTGAACATTGTCAAAATGTTGCTTCAAACATGACATATTAATGACCTGTTTCAACCTACTGGCTGTTAGAAAGGGGTGTTTACTTTATGGGTGGCAGTCAGACATCAACACTTTGTGTAGGAGTTATTTTGTGGTGAAGTGTTATAATTTACTTTTTTGGTCTACCCACTTTCCCCTCAGTCTGCCTCGTCTACTCCTACTTCAGTTAGTGATTCCCTATATTTCCCAGCATGCCTTTCGACAACCCCCATAAAACATGCACAAACTTGTTGCATTCAAGCTGTGGGTTATACGTGTAGGTAGAGAGCACTAGCGATAGCGACAGCTATAGCAGAGCTAGAGTTTTCCAGTCAAGGAAAAGTGAGAGTCGAGCCCTTAACTCACAATGCAATATGTCATGTGGCTGCATTGCATTCTGGTCTATTGAGGCTGTTGTGTAAGCAACCATAAAATTTCTGTTATTTTTGTTGAAAGTGCAAAGTATAAGGTAGTCAATGAGTAAATATCACCTCATTATACAACATATTTCAGAATTGAAACCGTGCGGTTAGTAGTGAGGCAGAAGTGACGTCAACTTCGGCTTCCTATAGGAAAAATACACCACCAAACAACACAATGGATCCAGCAATGCAAGGTACATCGCCAATAGCTGCTATTGAACAGTATTTTTGTTAGTATTAAATTTTTCCTTTAAGAAGCTGCTAACCCGCCTGAAAGAATTTCATTAGTATGGCTTTCAATGTTTCAGAGGCTTTTCCACCCTGACGAAAAAAACATTCTGGGGGAAAATTCTTATGTTTTGTTAGCAATTTTGTCATTGTCAGATGTAAAGATATTGAATATCGGCACAAAATATTAGCTATCAGATGCTTTAATCCAAAAAATACTGGTATCGGATATTAAAAAAAACCATATTGACCAAGCCTTGCATTGATGTAAAAGGCATCTCTGAAGAAACAATCAGCTACTACATAATGTAGTGGAGATGTGGACACTAGGTCTGCTAAAGCTGCAAGAGAGGACGTGAAGATAATTCTCCACAGCATACTATCTAATAAAGGAGAAATGATCCCCCACCCAACAACAGAAAGCCTGATCAGCCATCCTGCACACAGTGGAAACCAGGTTGCAGTAGAACGTTTTTCTCCTCTAAATGTCTCCAGTCTTGAACACATGGATATAAAAATACACCCCATTCAGAGAGCCATGTTGCCTAGCAGCCGGTTAGTGGGTAGGATGGTGTCACAGTGTGTGTGTGTGTGTGTGTGAGGTGGAAATTGTAGGAGAGACAGACCATCTCTGTCTGAATTCTAGAAACGAGGGGAGAGATGAACAATAATTCTGAGATCTGGACATAGTTTCAGGGCATTTTTAAACCTACGTATTTGCTTTGGTCTGAATTGGGGAAAGAGTTGTTACGGCAAAGACATCAGTTACAGCAAAGACTAACAATATTGACCGTGTACTCCTATGTAGCCTCACAGAGATCATAATGACTGACCAGGAGCAGACCTGAAACAAAGATGTCTTTCCTAAAAACATCAAAAGGTCCATTTCATCTCCAGCTTTGAGCTTGGGTGTAATTTGGTCCACATATACTTTTGACATCTGCAACAAAAGGCCGCAGCTCCCAACTTTTCCATTAATGCCAATTCACTGAGTGCAGTCTGCAATTTCGTTTTCCTGCTGCAATTTGCGATGACATTGTTGGAACCTGGATACAGAGGATTAGTGGAAACTCTCTGCTTCTTCCTCCTCATGGGTTCCATTTCACATGGCAAAATTTCAAGCAAACCATAATTTATCAGCAAAAGCCACATGGGAGCAGTCATTTCCTTCGTTGGTCAGAGATTTGGTGCCGGAAAGGACTTTCTATTGGGGTAAAAGTCATTCTTGACCCATAATTCATGGCAGGTTTAACCCGTGATGTGCAGTGCTTCCTGTGGTTGGGTGGGATCGCTGTCAGATCGGTTGGTTTGGAAGGGTAGCAAGAAACATCCCTTTCAACAAGGTTTGGATTGCTGTATTTTCACATGGCCAATCAAACCCAACTAACAGTACTTTCACACTGCGAGCAACACAATCAACAAGTCACTGGAAGTCCATTCATTACCTAAACAACCGAGCAATTAAGGGAACTTGGCCGATGTGCGGACGGTCTAGAAGCTTATTGTCGTGGTCTCGTCGTGGTAATCGGCCATCGGCCATCAACAGATTTCCACACTTCCTTGTTTCCCCTACCGATGTGATTTCTTTACATGAATAACAGTTCCACCCGGCAAGCGCAAAATGGTTGATTCCAGCCATTCAAAGCTTCCCAGTTCTCGACAACTTTTAATTTGAAAGACTACAGGATTAAACATCTCAAAAACGACGCTTGGAGAACGGCTGCATCCACCGTTGGGGTCGAGATGCACTCTGATTTGATTTCATTCATTCATTCATTTTCCATACCCACCTTATTCCTATTCAGGTTCAGAGGTAACATGTTTATTTTTGATAAATTAGTACTTGCTAGCTAGCTATGTTAACTCGTCAAAACGACGTGACGTTACAAAGGCACTTCAAAACATCATATACATGATTTGCCTGTTAAAAACTTTGTTCAAACTAGCTGTACGAGACCACGACATGCAATAAGTGAAATGAAAATACCCTCAGATACCAAATTCGCAGCCTAGTGGATAGATGCTGGTTTGGGGTTTGATGTACAGATTCTGTGCAGTCCACCACAGCGCATTTGTAGTTTTGCAAGCTACCGTTAGCTAAAACAATTTCAGAACGCATTGTATAAGTGCAAATAATCACATACTCCGCATCAGACGTGGGTTGTGAATTGTGACTGCAAAGTGCTACCTTTTGGTAGATATGCATTTCCATTGGTGAACATGAAAAAAATACCATTTCCTCAGATGTTGGCATGAATAGTCAAAGATAGACTGAGTAGTTCTTTCTGAATACAAGATTGTGAGAGTTGTGCAAATTCGCAGCAAAGGAGTGAAGACTCAAGTTAAAGTTACATTTTCACAACACGATTTATCGCAAATGGAATTTCTGCGGATAACCCCCGACAGTGGACCAGTGTCCTTTCTGGGGGGAATGTGCTCATCCACCAAAGCTGCTTCACACTAAGACAAGGCTTTCTTTTAGTTTCAAATATTTCATCTACTTCAAGTGTTCTAAATTTAGCACACTTTTAGCTAGGTTTGAGACAGTTGTTGTTATTCATATCAGTAGTGATATCACACGCACTGTTTTGAGCTTCAGGATGCATGCTGTGGCTCTTTTCGTTTGATTTGTGTGATGATATATTGAATTAATGTGCTCTAGGTAATAGCTCATACCCCGGTTAAGGTCAAGGACAAGCTGAATGCATCTGCTTATTACGCTCACAAACATCGCCGTAGGCAGGAAGAATCACAGTGTCCGATGGAGACTGCATTGATGCTGACTGCAAAAACAACAGCAAACAGGATGAGGTGGATACTGCACATCAGTGTGTCCCAGCTATCATATTGCTTGGGTCTCTTATTATCAGGATAAAGGTTTGGCTTCTTGTAAGTGTGCCAAATCAGTGGAATATGTTCAGTATGTGAGTATCCTGAATTATAACGCCATACTTTTGGATTCGTTACCATTGTGTTTTTCAATGCGGTCGCTTCCCTGTTTTCCCTGACAGCCATGAGATCCACACTATATTTTTTGTCTCTTCCAGTGAAAGTACAGCCTCGCCGTCATCTGTCAGCCCATGTCAGCACCCCACTGTGCTGTCCTCATTGCTGAATCAGACGCACCCCAAGAGACAACCTGTAGACTGACCGAGTGGACTGATTCACCGGCCCTGAAATCAGCCGATGTACTCGGTTAGTCAGAGTACCAGGCAACCAGTCGGTCAGTCGGTCAGTTAGACAGTCAGCCAACCAACCAGTTAACCAGTCAGTCAGTCAGTCAGTCAACCAACCAGTCAGTCAGTCAGTCAGTCAATCAGTCAGTCAGTCAGTCAGTCAGTCAACCAACCAACCAATCAGTCAGTCAGTCAGTCAGTCATCAACCAACCAGTCAGTAAGTCAGTCAGCCAAACAGCCAGTCAACCAGCCAGTCAGTTCCATAGTTCCATCATGGACAGCCATTTGCATCTCTACAAAATAAAAGCAGACAGATAGACAGACAGACAGATAGGCAGATAGATAGATAGATAGATAGATAGATAGATAGATAGATAGATCACCTCTACAAAATAAAAGCATGGCAGGAGTGTGACGCTGTCCTTGGTCTCCTTCCCGCCTTTCAGCCGCTCCTTGGCACGAGACATCATGAGCGGCCGGAGGTCTCTCCCGTTGCCGGGAGACAGGGAGCTATACTTGATTCCCGTCGTAATTTTGGTGAAATTCCGACAGATTCCGGTTTCCCTAGTCTTTAACGGCGGACCTCCATCGCCCTGTGAGGTGAACTGGAAGTGTCGGTACCCGTTAATGTGGCGTGTCTGTTCTCGCCCCTGATATGCGTTCTCACCCAGCTTTACAGAACGGTGCCAAGGGAGAACTGGCACGGGAACGGGAACAGTCTCCACCAAAAATGCCCGCTCTGTGTTTTGAGACTAAACCTATCACGGAAACACATCCTGTCTTTCTAGGTGTTTTCTTAGAGGATAGTGTTTGTCCGTCCCCCCCCTGGTAATTCGGTAATTCTCATCCGATTGCCCATAAAATCTGCTCCGCTGCAGCAGGTGACCAATAATGTTAAATTAGCCAGAACAAAACCTAGACGTCCGCTCAAAATTTTCAAAATAAAACATTTATTGGATTGCTAAAATTTAGCGTTATTATTTTCTATTTTCAGCCATAGTTTCAATCTGTATGTAATCTACTGATTCTACTGAACATTCGATACAGTTTTATTTGTTGAGAGCATTCTAATACCTAATTTATGTTTAATTTGTTCCAAAAGTGAGAATTCCTTTGCTTTTATTTTGAAGAAAACCCCGTTTAACTTTCGGCCTTATTGTGGCTAACTTTGGTGAGCTTGACGCAAATCAACTGGTGACTGACAGGGAGAGTGTGGAGGGGAGAACTGAGAGGAGGAAAAAGCAACGAGGTCTCACTCTGAAAAATGCAGACCGGAATCTGCTCTCCATGAATTTGCATAAATGGAAAAGTTGAGAAGCGTGGCCTATTGTCGCAGATCTATTACGTTATAAACATCTGAGCTAAAATGTGTAAAGACAGTGCTTTAAGGTGATGTAACGCGCCCTCTTGTGGCCATATTGGAAGTCGTCAGTTCTTGGCAACATTAGCTGAGAATAGCTCTTTTATCAGGCCATTCACTTTTCACTAGAATGTTACTGTATGGACATACGCCCACGCCACCATTATCTTTTCCAGATACCTGTTTTTTCTAGCCTGGTAGCTATACATTTAGGACGAGAGGTAATGACCACTGACGCAGACAGCCAGGTGGGCCAGGTGAGTCATCTTCTCAATAGATGATC
>OOFE01023193.1:12839-29437 GCA_900323365.1 Monocentris japonica | reverse complement strand
CTCAATGGTCTGACTGGAATTACGATGGAAATCTTGTCTCCAAATTGTAGACATATTGAGACATATTGAGAAATTCCAAAGACTCACTGGAGATGAATAGCACAAGGGCAATTCCAGTCCATGCATTTCACGTCCAGCTCTGTGGCGGAGTCAACTTTGACTCCTTGTGGAAAGCCAGCTCATGCCATAAAGCAGGAACTCCATCAATACATTCCTGTGGTGGAACGACAAACAAAAGTAACAGCTTGAGTCGAAGTGATTTTTTATGTCACAAGTTTACCCCTTCCCACAGTGGTCACTAACTCTGTCTGCTGCTCTGTTGTCTGTTGTACAAGACACATTTGGACCAAAACACAGTGGGACACAACAGGACATGATTTGATGTGTTTGTCAGAGATTTATCATTTTGGTGGGACTGGCCTTCTTGTGTGTGATAGTTATTTCTAAGAAACTGCTTTGCCATTGCATCCCCTTCTTGAAACATTAAACATTGACTCTGAAGCATCGTGAAATGGTGTCACAACAGTTGTCACACTTCGAGAGTCTCGTGCCCATGGAAAATTGGGTGTGATTTCTCGTAAGTCTTATCATGTCTGCACAGATGGGGCAGCCCACTCTGTGATGACAAGTGGGTGATGGGAAATTGACATTAGGGTTCAGCGATTCATTCTGTATCTTCATCATGTGTATATCTGAGGCTGTCCACTTTCTAACAACACTCAGATGTTTCCCTCACCATGTCATTTTATTTCATTTGAAAGATATTGCCAGCTTGGCTAGTTCACCATGGTTAAATGTCTTCTATAGCCTACCTACTAACAAAGTCAATTATAGCTACACTATATGTGAACACTTAGATCAAAAAGCAGGGATGTCATCTAAAGGACATTTATATATAGCTTAACTATAGCTTATAGAAGCACAACTAATCTGTTAGGATGTCCTGTTAAAGCTGAAAAGCGTTAATATTTAGGCTACATGACCATCATAGCAAATAAATAGATTTTAGCAAGTACAATATTAAAACCAAAGGCGTTTTGTTATCGCTTCAGTGTGACTATGTTTATTATACAACATAGAATAAATGTGTGATTTTTCTCTCAGATGTCATGGCGTCCGACCTACCGAAGCTCCAAGTTTCGAAATGTGTATGGAAAGGTAGCCAACCGGGAGCACTGCTTCGACGGCATCCCCATCACCAAGAACGTGCATGACAACCACTTCTGTGCTGTCAATACCAAGTTCCTGGCCATTGTCACCGAGAGCTCCGGTGGAGGCTCTTTCATCGTTGTACCTCTAGCCCAGGTAAACACTGCAACTGCCACAGATCAACACATACTGCAACACCCTTGATGTGCTGTTTGCTGACAAACATCATAAAATGCATTTCACCCTGTTTGCAATTTTTGTTGGGTTGTCAAATAGTCACATGTGAATACGACTACTGTCCCTCAAGGGCCACCATGGGTGATTTGTGGGAGCATATGACCGGGGGATTCTTTGCAGTGCATTCTGGGTGGAAAAAGGAGCATTTTTGATGAGAAAAAAAAATGTCTACTGTCTGTAAAAGTAGAAAATATTGGCACCATACAGCCAGCAGTAGAAGAAAATGCAGACCTCACACTAACCACTGCATCAACAAAAAATAAAACAACCAATATCATGAAAAATTGAGTGCTTATTTGCCAATATGCAACATATGGCTACATGACATGTGCATGTCAGTGTCAGAGAGATATGTGAAGGAAATGCCATTATTATGCTGTGTGAGTATGATACACTCTTAGCCGGAGCATTTAAGAGTGAGGTACATTCATTTAGCCCTCCAAATCAATCAGATTACTACACAGCACTGTGAGATCTGAAGTTGTAGAACTGTTTTCACACAAATTACAGCACAGACCCTCCCTGCTATTGCAAACCACGCCAGCCTTTTATCACCAAGCCAGAAACCAAAGCCAAAGTTGTAACAATGTTGAATTGCCACTAAGAACACATAAAGGCATGTTGGTATTGCCTATAAATACTTTGTGATAGGAAAATTGACTGTTTTTCTGCCTACCAACTGAGAAGTCGCTGAAATAATGGATGGATGGATTATGCTGAATCATGTATGTTTCATTGTTTTCTGTCATTCTGACAACATCAAAGAACAGTAAGTACTATTGATTTTTGTTTTAATGTGGGTCTTTAAGGGTCTCGTAGATATTTTAGGATCATGATGCAGATGGTACAGTAATAAATCTTTTAAGACTCAAGTGAAAATGAATTATTACATTATGTGTGTAGGTTTCTTGCTGGGTGTCAATATGTTGTTTTTTGAAATGATGCTGAATGCGCCTCAATGAGTCTTTTTCCAAAGGTGATTGTTGTACTTTTTTATTTTTTTTATTTCGTGGCAGTTTGTGACTTTGTTAAGAGAAGTGAAATAGAAGTATTGCTATTTAGTTATTTTTATTTTTTTATTTTTTTGTTTGGATGACATTTCCTGGTGCGATGCCTCTTAAAGAGAAACTCTGCCAAGGCATTTCAAACACTGTTTGCTGCCAAGCGGGGTCAAGTCAAACTATTATCAGGCAGAAGTCCTCACTAAGCTGAGAGGTTCTTAACACTGTGAGGCAGGGAAACCACAGCTACATGTTACTAACCCCGATTGACATCATCACGATTGATATCATCACAAACTAAGGTGTTCAACTGTGGAAAAAGACGCATTTTGGGCTCAGTGTGTATGCGTGTTCAACTATGGAAAAATGGAAAAAGCCAGATGTGTGTGTGTTTTTGTGTGTGTGTGTGTGTGTGTGTGCGTGTGTGTGTGTACTGCAGCATTGGCCACTGTCCCAGCAGTGCTCTGTGTCATTCGGTTGTTGCTAAACCCTGAAATCGTGCAGTATACTCTGTAGATTTATTTTCAGTAAGTAAATCCCTACAGATGAAAAACAACTCACAACATCTATTGTTGATTTATATTTGTCACTCACCATCATTTTCACATACAAAACATGAGAACATTATCAAGGCTTACATAAAATCTTACCCGATGTAAACCTTTTATCATCTCATTGAAAGAAACAGCTAGTATTGTTTTATTTCTTATACAGATATATGCTTCTCTACCTGCTTGACTGAAACTGGGCTACTAAAATTTGCAAGTGAGGCTGCAGGCAGCACACCAAGGCCTGTAGGTAGTGGAGATGCAACACTCTTTGTTTTACATTGAGCTTTACTTTCAGGTTTAATATGTAAAGGATGATGGAGGAGAAAGGAGGAGGACAGCAAGCATTAAGTTGAAGAGCATTAAGTATTTTTTTTATTTGAGGTGAACGTGCAGCCTGAATTGTAGTCGAGTAAAAGTTAAATAGAAGTAGCGGACAGAGAAAGATGCAAGCTGTGGCTTCATTGCATTCTGGTCTATTGTCAGTGGGGAAACCGGTCTCTCTCCTCTCCAATGGATTTCTCCCTGTGTGATTGTTGAACGTCAGTCTAGAAAGAAGCCCTTGCTCTTTGATGCTGAGGGACTGACACCAAAACCTGACGTTTGATGTTTTAGACAGTGATTTTTAACAGTGTCAAAATATTTTACAGTGGCTTTCTCCTTTAATGCATACATTCTCACTGACCAGTCAATGCATACTGACTCTAAACTACGAATTTAACCTTTCAACTGCTTTAAAGACTAAATGCAGAGTCGACAGAATCTAAGGCTGCAGTTGTGGATTGCAAGTAGCGTGCTGAAACTGGGCCATGCTGCACAATGAATGAAGGTGGAAAAACTTGAGTAGAAGGAGGCATGGTATGCACAGTGATGTCACCAGTCACATTTTAACCATCGGAAAATCGATTGCCATCTGCACTATTTGGCAGATGCAGTCTGTGGAGTGTTGTGTGTATGTGATCACTAAAACTGACAAAAGGAGAGAAAAGTTTGGACTTTGGACTTTTTTTTTACAGTCAAGTCTGAAGGAGGTGGGCAACAAAGGACATAAAAAAAATCTCCTTTTAGTAACAGTTTTCAAAAAAGCAAGACTGCATCCTTCTGCCTGAGGACTCATTTTAAGCTGGTCTGGTTCCAGTAGCTAAACAAATCTAGGGTGAGTGGTGCGGTAGAGTCATGGCAGACGTATGACGATGGCAGCCAGTGAGACGGCCATATGGTAGCCCTGAGACAATGCCACCAGCAAGGGGAACTACTGCTGGCACCACCTGGCACACAGACTGTCACAGGAATTGACACGTAAGGTCAGAAACACCTTTTCCTAATGGAAGCATTCATGACATTTTTAGACAAAGAAGGAGGGAGAGGAGAAATATAGATATGTGCTCTTTGGCTCACTGTGTCTGCCCACCCATTATGCTGCTCATGACAGCTTTGGTCACATTTTCTCCCATTTTAACCACTTTGTCTCTCTCTGTAACTGTCTCTCTCTCTCTCTCTCTCTCTCTCTCTCTGTCTCTCACACACTGTAAACAGAGGAAATCAAGACCTAAATGGATGGTTATTAACAGTGAGTGGTGAGTGCCAAAGAGCACACTGTCACAGATTATAAAATAATAATAATAACAACAAAAAAGTAATAATGTTTAGTTATATGGCCCTTTTCAAAACACAGTTATACATCTCTGTCTCTGTCAGGTGAAAACCTTGGGAACTATAAGAAATACAGGTTGATGACGTGTGTTTTTGAGTCTGTCCAGTGGGGTTTTGAAAGGGTCGGAGACATTTCTCATCCCATAGAGGAACCATGAAGTCCTTCATCTGACCTGTAAACGTGACACTGAACTAGTAGCACACCAGCACGCAGTTTTACAAGCCTCCTCCCTTTGCTAAATATATCCCCAAGCACTAGGAGTTCTAAAATCAATACTTCTTCATGGTACACAGGCACATGATACTGTGTGGTATTGTGCTATTAGCTTAGCTTTACTGATTAAAGCACACACTGAGTGGTATGAGTCAATTTCCTGTCGCACAGGTTAGTGTGCAGCAAGTTAATACCGCTTACAAGGACCCACGAGCCAATTTCCCAAAATGTCTGTACAGTCCTTTACAAAATATGAAATTTGTATTAACACCTGCTCTAAAATCATCTGCACAGTCTAATTTGCAGTTTAAAGCTTGCAGTTTTTTTGATTGCAAATATAAATTGGGAAATTAATCTTGGAATCAGGATATTATTTTAACATTGCCATATATTGCAGTTTATGCCCATTTAGTAAGGCTATCAGTCTGAGGTTACTTTAAACAAGGTTCTACTGTACAGTTTGTTGACGCAGATAACCATTTAACTGACCATGAGAGGAAAACACACATGTCAGCGATGATCCATTGACATTGACCAGATCACCTTTGGTCTGAACACAGCAGGCAGAGCAGAAAAGCACCGGCAGTCTGCACTAGGCTGTTAGCGTGTGATAAAACACAGCAGAAGAATATGAATTCAGCTTAACGAGCATGACTCAACATATTCTTCTTAGTTTAATGAATTACACCCAGCCATGTGGGAGACCACAGAGAGTCGGTCTCATGAGTTAGCATGCAGCAGCACTGACATGTGGCTGGAGCGATACTAAGGCCTGCAGAGAAGACATTAGCAACGATGGCAGTATAGAAAAGATACAGTTGTAAATTGTAATGGTAAACCTGACCCTAATGGTAAAACGTAACCCTAACCCTAACTCACACAAATGTAATTCCATCATTCAAATATGATTCTACATTTTAGCCAGGGGAGCCTTATATTTATAACCATATATATCACTTGCAGGGCTCGGTTTTAGTCATACCGCAACTACGTAATGTCAGTGGTAAGCCTCACTCAATAAGATTCGTTCAGAGTTGGTCGCAATCGCAGAGCAAGAGCAAGAGCAAGTCGGAGCAGCATAATAATTGAGAGTGGTGCCCTTGGTGTGTTAGGGCCACTGGTACCACGAGTGCTCCTCTTTGCCATAGCTTCAGGAAATGAGCTCCAGAAAGACAAGAAGACAATGACTCTATTATTATGATTGTTATTATTATTGTTGTTGTTCTTAATAATTTATTGTTGTTTTGTGGGGAAAGTGAAGAGTGAAATCTAAGATCTGGACACCCTTTCGTTTGTATTTAGTGTTTCATTACCATTTCTAATGGCCTAGGAAGACCACATGGACCCTGAATCCTATGACTGCCAAGACAGAGGATTTTGTCAGGTTTTTAGTGCCAGCTAAACAAATAGTCCCTTTGATCTGATGTTGTTAACATTTTGAGGCCCTACTTAAACCACCCAGTCGCTGTAAGAATATAGAAAGAGTTTTAGACTTTGGTAGCAGGTGTCCTCAAAGCTTCGGTATCTGTTAGCCTGTTGCCCCTATTCCAAGCTCCACAGGGGTAAAATAGTTAATATAGCACAAATATGAACTCCACTTTAGAACTATTCGTTTGTGACTGCAGATTTAATAGGGACTACCATAGGGCATTTTAACTGTCAGAGGTGAAAAGGTTATTGATCTAGTCTTTCATTCTGTATGGCTGGAAGGTAGCTGTTTTTTTTATTGTCACAAGGAACTGAATAGATAAGGTGATGATGGGAAAGGGAAGTGACTGGTTTTCCAGGGTGCACAGTCTGTTGTGATGTTTTATATACCCTCACCTAAGGGTTCAGTGAGGACAACAAACACACACACACACTAACAACACACAGACACACATCGAGGGTTTCACTGAAAATGACCTGAAGCACTTAGCCAAATCTCTTAGGAAATAAGAAAGAGGCCAATGGATATGAAGAGACATCAAACATTGATGACATGATGACCGACATAAAGAGGTTTCCACCATGTCTGTTGTTATGGGCCAGCGCCCCACTGTGGACACTGTGGGTTATAGCAATAACAATCCTCCCCCGCTCAAGTCCATGCACAAGCACCAGGTCTGTTTTCCTGTGGATTTGTCAAATCCTCTCAATGATGTGTTTGAACCTTTGACCATGAGGACATTCTTTATTATTCTATTCTATTCTATTCTTTTCCATTCTATTCTGTTATTTCCTGTTCTTTTCTTTTACTAACATGCTAGGAATCCTTCAACAGAAAAGGAAAAATGTGAACAATGTCACTCTCTTTCAGTCTGGCCGCATAGACCCTCACCACCCGAAAGTGTGTGGCCACCAAGGCAACGTGTTGGACATCAAGTGGAATCCCTTCTTTGAAAACATCATAGCATCTTGCTCTGAGGACGCCTCGGTAAATGGCAAACATCCTTTCCTAAAGCCTGTATTAAAATAGAATATAGAATTGGAGTGTGGTAAGCAGGTTGACTTGGTTGGTCAGTGCTTCTCTGCCTGGGGCTGGGATGCAAGACAACTAGACGGTAATGACATGACTGAAAAAATAGATCTGTATTGTCATACATATTTGTAGTCCTTTGTTTTTAGAAGTTGTAAGACATTTGAGAACCACTGCTCCAGAGGGTAAAGAGGCTGGTTATAGCCAGAGGGTGCAGTCTCTGGATCTACCCAGAGAGCATGTGAGACACAAGCTTGTGATTGGATTGTGGCTGGCAGCTGCTCTGGTTACTGTTGTTATGGGCCTGTGGTCCAAAATGGCAAATGGCAGAGACCCCTAATGTTAGTGAAATGCCTTTAAGCAAGGCACAAACCTCCTACCTGTTCTGCACTGACTGCAGATATTACATTTTCAAGGGCAGACTACCAAATCACTATCAAATGGACTCATACCTGTTACCATGCTCTAATAATCCTCCTGGTACAACACAGAGCTTCTACCCATAGCTGTAATCTATCCTAATCCTAATGCCGTGGGCCACATTGATAGCTGGTGCTATTTTTGATCAAAGGGATCTCTGGTGATGTAATACTGATAGTGGTTGATAGTTGATGTAAGAAGAATCTGCCAGTTCAGTGTGTATGTGTATACTGTCCATATCATTTGTGTGTGACTGGGTATGTGTGTGTGTACAGTTTATGATCATGCACTGCATATTTTCTGTATGTTCCTTTATGTTCTATGTGTGCATGTGAACATGGCAGGTGCGAGTATGGGAGATCCCAGAGGGCGGTCTGAGGCGCAGCATGACGGAGGCCGTGTTGGAGCTGTACGGCCACAGCCGACGCGTGGGCCTCATCGAGTGGCACCCCACCAGCAGCGGCATCCTCTTCAGCGCTGGCTACGACTACAAGGTACCACGCCAGTAACTCTTCACACATCATATAAACAAGCTTAAGCCAGTACAGTATAGACCAGCACGGTTAGAAGGATAGCTGAGGCAGTATTTTAAATTGCATTAAATGTGGATTGAAGGAAAAAGATACTATTATACTGTTAGATACCATCAACTTGTGATGTTCAGTGCATTCCAGGAGGTTATTTTGTGACGAAGTGTTTACTTTTGTTGTGTACCTACCCTGTACCACTAGTGATTTCCTACATTTCCCAGAATCATGTTCAACAACTCCCAGAGAATGGGCATGAGCATGTTGCTTTGAATCAAAGGTGGCTATTTGGGCATAGAAAGATAGCTAGCTAGCCAATTGGCGTGTCTATGAGCGTGGCTGCGCCCCTTACTCACAGCGCAACATGTATTGCGGCTGCATGGCATTATGGTCTATTCAGGCTGCTGTCAGTGGAGAAATTGGTTTCTCTGCCTCTTCCATGGTGGATTTCTCCCTGTATGACTGAACGTCAGAGTCTAGAAAGAAGCCCTTGTTCTTTGATTCAGAGGGGCGGACACCAAAACCATTTACCATTAATGTTTTAGATCATCTGTCATCAAACTCCATTATAGCTGCACTGGAAAAATACACCAAACAACAAAATGGGCCCAGAAATGCAAGGAACATCACAGATAGCTGGTTTTTAACCATGTTTAAGTGCAGTAGGGTGGATTTCCCCTTTACAGTTATGTTTAGAGCTCGTACAGACATTTAGTGTTCAGCACTATGGGACATATATATATATATATACATATCGGTCATATAGCATGTTTTAACAGAGACTCCTGTGTGATGTGCTATTAGGATACTGTCCTCTGATCATGTACACATTCAGTTTATTTCATTTACAAGCTAGCCTTCTATTCACCAACTCTCAACATCATCACCTTAGTGATTCACCACAGCACCGCACCACCAACTAACAGCTCCTCCCAACCAACCCTCCCTAACTCTATAAGATCCTGATCTGGAACCTGGAGATTGGCGAACCAGTGAAAATGATCGACTGCCACACTGATGTCATCCTCAACATGTCCTTCAACACGGACGGCAGCCTGCTGGCCACAAGCTGTAAAGACAAGAAGCTGCGTGTCATTGAGCCACGCTCCGGGAAAGTCCTTCAGGTGAGAGGGTGAGAGGGTGAGGGGGCGTGGAGGAAAAGGGTGAGGGGGTGTGGAGGAAGAGGGTGAAGGCTCATACAACACCCACACCATAGGAACAACTGTGGGGGCTATAGCTATCCTTTACTGTATGACATTCCTGCTTCTGAAGATATCGATGATTCTTTGGACCTGAGTTCTCACAAATTCAAGTACATTTCACTCAAACTGTAGACCTTGGGTTCTTGGAAGCTAATCCAAAAGTATTTCACTTTGATAGAACATTTTGTTGAGGAACAAATCGTCAACATTAGCTGGCCCGTTGTCACCACTAGCATTTAGCTTTTTCTCAGCCCTTGATATTCATAATAGCTTTGAAAAGCTGGATCACGTTGATGTTGTTTTAGAAGTGCAAGTTGTGGAGGACTGCCTTATCGAAATTGATAAAAGGAATTAGTGACATGATGACAGATTACAGGTTACCCAGAGCAGCAACCTGTTAGTCATGTGTGCTCAAGTGAGTATAATCTATTAAATTAAAGTATTACTTGAATGTATTTGTTCTCCAGCGGTTGAATGAATAAGACCGCTTGCCTCCAGCGTATGCTACGCCGTCACATCTTTTCTCTGCACCATCTGCCATAAGAAAATGTTGTAAATACATGATTCCTTACGGAAGGAGAATGACCCTCGCCTAGCAGGCATATGAACCATTAAAGCATCGCTCTATCTTTGTCCCCACCAGCACGCCAACTGTAAGAACCACCGTGTAAACCGGGTGGTGTTCCTGGGCAACATGAAGCGGCTGCTGACCACAGGCGTCTCTCGCTGGAACACCCGGCAGATCGCTCTCTGGGATCAGGTCAGACAACACCTCCGTATGGCTGATGCCTATAATGTGGGAGGGGGTGGAGCATGTGTGTGTTTGTGTGTTGTGTGTGTGATTGTGTTTGCGTGTGTTGCTCTTTATCAGGAGGACTTGTCCATGCCAATTGTTGAGGAGGAGATAGACGGCCTCTCAGGACTGCTGTTCCCATTCTATGATGCAGACACACACATGTTGTACCTGGCAGGCAAGGTCAGCAATGCCCCTTACTATGTCACACCATGAAAAAGTATACACACCAAGGAATTTATTTTTACAGCATGTTACACAATTGTAATGTTTCTGATTTAAACATATGATATTTTTTCATATGTTGTCATAATGTGGAAAATGTTTTAAATTCTTTGTGTATTAATATATATTTTGAACTGGTAAGGTGTCTTTCTTATATGACAAAGCAATTTTAGCAAAATCCAAGACAACACATCCTAGTTTAGAGGTTTGTCCTCATACAAGGGGCCTTATGTGTTTCAAGCATTAAGAAGCCGTATGTAAAAGCCACATGCTGGTGCCTTGACAGGGGGACGGCAACATCCGTTACTTTGAGATGACCACGGAAAAGCCCTACATGCAGTACCTAATGGAGTACAGGTCCCCTGCCCCACAGAAAGGACTTGGTAAGTCATGTGTTGATCAGCACCAAGTGACTGTCAGAAACTGCAGAGGGGTCCTAATCACCTTTAGCAGTCTTATGGGATGTCCATGCTGAGGGGAAGGACTCAATGGGCTGCAGTGATACTGTTCTAAAAGTGTCTTGCGTGGCTGAAAGGGATATGAGAATAAAATCGATTAAAAGATGAACATTTACCTGATCTTATGGGTATCCCTCAAACCTCAAAGATAGCAGCGGATGCACATTCAAATGTCCAGATGCTGAATACAAATGGAGAACAGTGAGAAAGAGAAACTGAATAATGCTTCAATGTCGTTTTATGGGCGTAGAGTTTCAACTAAACTGCCTTGGTCAGTCAGGCGGACGCTGTCACATTGCAGGGGGTTCATACCGCCCCCTTCTTTATACCCCTCAGAGTATGCCCTTGGCTCTGGGAAGGGATTTCATGTTGTCAGAAGGATTGCATCTTGACATCCTTTTATTCTTCTCCCCAGGTGTGATGCCAAAGCACGGGCTGGACGTGGCGGCCTGCGAGGTGTACCGCTTCTACAAGCTGGTCACCCTCAAGGGCTTGATTGAGCCCATTTCCATGATTGTGCCGAGGAGGGTCAGTGGGAGTGAAATATTGAATTGAATTGAATTGAATCAAACCCTTAACAGGTTAAAGATGCATTAAGTAATTTAGGACTTTTTGGACATATTCAACCAATTCACCATATTCACAACATATACTGTATAAGTCATATTTTCACAATTGAACGATTACGTAAAGTACTTAGAGCAGGGAATCAGCAGAATCGTTTAGTGAAGAGATAATATATCGGGATGCAACATAATACTGCTCTGTCATTTGCTTTTTTTGGCTTGAGGGTGAAATGTGCTGCGGCGCTGGTCGCTCACTCGCAGCATCGCATTCCTCGTTGAAACAGTTGAAAATACAAGATGGAGGGTTGTTTCCAAAGCAGAGAGTATGGGCTGGAAAGGCAGTTATCATTAAAAGCCGGAAATCTCAGCGCCAGTAATCACTGAGTCATCACCCACCCGCAGATATATTATGGTCACTTTGTGCTATGGGAGAGTGGATTCTTACTTAATGCACCTTAAATGTGATCGTCTGTTCTAGACATGTAGCTGGGATGGAGCTAACAAATACATTGAAAGAATATAGTAAAATCATCTTAAAGTGTCTTTCCTGATTTAACAGTCAGACACGTACCAGGAGGACATCTACCCCATGACAGCAGGGACAGAACCTGCCCTGTCAGCCAGCGACTGGCTGAGTGGCATCGATAGAGGTAAGCACAAAGAGACCCACACACTGGACTGATGCTCTCTAGGTGGTTCATTCAAGTTCAACCACAACTGCTCACATAAAGCCATGTGAAGTAAAAGAGAGCATAGAGAGCATGTAGTACATATACACAACACCTGAGTGGTTCATTTCCTACACGAATCACAGCCTCGTTTGGTTCCTTGTCAACAATGACACCATTTTTTACAATGTTCTTGTAGTAATATAAGGCAGTCAGAACAACAATGATCCCAAGTGATGTATGGGAACTGGTGAGAAATACTGTGCTCATCCACAGTAGAAACAACAAGTAAAATATCATCGATGAAATGGCCTGTAAAGTCTGATGTACGAACAGGCTTGTATACTAGTGCGTCATTTTACTGCCTGTACCTGTGCCTAATGTTTACCGATAAGTCAAACACTGTAGCGTGCAGGAACCCTGGTATCATTTCTCTGCCGGTGCAGTGATGGTCCATAAACCTAATTGCTATTTCATGCAATGATGCAACTCAAAGTGCTTTGCAAACTTGATGAACAAACATCAAAGAGACATAAAAACAGTTAAAGTACAAATATAAAAAGTATCTATATACAACTGTATTTCAAAAAGTACCAATATAATAAATGGCTAAAATAACTCAGTAACTGACTTCTTCACACCTGGAAGACTTACTGCTCTTTGTCTTGGTGCTTTGCATGGGTTTCCATGTGTCCATACGTGGTTTGCTCCTCTTTAAACAGACCCAGTTCTGATGTCGCTGAAGGACGGCTACCACCGGCCCAACCAGTTAGTGTTCAAAGCCCCGGCTAAGGAGAAGAAGAGTGTGGTGGTTAACGGCATCGACCTACTGGAGAACGTACCACCCAGGACAGAGAACGAGGTGAGTAGGGATGAGGAGGATAAGAGGGAGAGAGATTGACGGATGGGTAGATAGATGGGCAGGTAGGATTCTAGGTGTATGAATCAGTAGGTGGCTCAGTGACTGGGTGGATAGATGGATAATAGGTTGATGTACATAGAAACAAAAGGTGCAGTATTGTGTTGAGATGTGAAATGTTTTGGGAATTTTCTGTACTGATTATGAATTTTATTTCGTTCATCATTGGTTCATCAAGTTCCTCCACTGACGTTATGTTTCCGTGCTTGTGTGCACGTGTGTGCATGTGTGTGTGTGTTTTTGGCTTACGTTGTGTAGCTCCTGCGGATGTTCTTCCGGCAGCAGGACGAGCTGCGGCGGCTGAAGGAAGAGCTGTCCACCAAGGACGTGCGAATACGCCAGCTGGAGCTGGAGCTCAACAACCTGAAGAACGTTAGCCCCAACAACGTCTGACCTCTTCCCCTCATGGACTGGCCAAACAGCTTCCCAACTGTCCCTAACTCCAGCCTCCATCAAGCTTCTGAGCCCCCTTTTTTCCTGATATATCACATTATATCATAACTTTGTCCCTGCTGCCCTGGACGGTGCACACTTGTATTAGCTGTTGGATCATGTTAGAACTGGTACAATTACTGGAATGTTGTTGTTAACCAATGAAGGCAAGGCAGTGTTCTTGGATTGCCGCCTTAACATCAAATTGATGCTAAAAAAAGTTTGTGATCCAAACAATATTAGGATTATTTATGTTTTTACAATTAATACTCATTGACGTATTATACTGTTCAGTTTTATGATGAATTATTACATGCTTTGTGGTCCGTCCTGAGGCAGGCAGACCTACCGAGCGTTGTCTATGTCAACCACTATGCCAACCCTACTATCCATGTGACAAAGCCTTGATCATCACCCAAAAAAGCCCCTACACTCACCCACCCACCTACCAAGCCACCTCCCACGTGGCTCCTCATTTTTTGCTGAGGCAAAATTGGGGGAAAATGACTTTCCCTGTCTCCCATTTCTCATCCCCAAGGCCTTAGACCCGTCTGCAGAACCAATTCACAGAAAGCTGCAGCAACATCACAGTCTCTAAAATGGCTGACATTTGAAGTAGTTTGCACCTGACAGATGAGGAGAGCTCCAGAGTTTTGCAGACATGGATCATGTTTGTCACAGAGCTGCTTTTCCTGTAACTTCTTTTCTCTCCTACAAACATTGTTGGCTATAAAAACTTCACAAGACTGACATATAGCTACCCAAATGTAGTCTTTCTTTTAAAGGAAAGTGGGTAATCCGCTCACTTTTAGTGCTTTTATTCCTTATTTAAACAGTAGGAAAGCAGCAGAGGTGGGGGACTTCACCTCTCGACTATCTCTGGGCACCCAAATGTAGTAGTCTTGAGGGCAGTTTTGCAAGCCATTGTCGGTTTTAGGGTTCATTTTTGGAAAGGGGGGTATGTATATTTGCTTTTATTTATTTGTCACATTTCACCTTTTTAGCTAGTAACACATGTATATTTGTTAATCTCACTGTCTGTGTATGATGTGGCTGCACAAATAATGATGGTGGTGCTTGATAGATTTTGCTGAATGAAGTTTCCCGCTGAAATGATGCAAGATTTGGTAGAAACCGCACCTTGAATGGTATTAGTTCCTTGACTGCATCAAAATAACTCTAAATAAGGTATGTTACTATATTCTTGCCTATGCCTACCAGTACAGCAAACTGTAATATGAACTATTCTTAACATGTGTTTACCTAGACATCTGCATTTTAGTTGAATTGTACAGAATTCCTTCAGGTCATCCACATACACTCCTTCACTGGTTTCATCAGCTAAATTGCTATTGAAATACCTCCATTTTACCATCAGTGCGTCCTTCTTTGAGTCTGAAATCTCAGAGAAGTGGGGACTGAATTTGATTGGTTCTATTATACCAACCGAGTTCGAGCAATCAACCAAAAAAAGAACCTGGAAAGATTTCATGTGTCGTTTTAATTCAGGCCCAATCACAATCAGCTTTGCCTTATCACTCATCTCACCCTTGATGGACTGAGAGGAAGAAATAGATGTGTCACTCTTATGCACAGCCATAATGGAATTTGTACCCCGAGTAAGGAAGGACTTACGGGCATGATTCTTCCCTGATCACATCATACAAAGGACAGTGTATGAAGGGTCCAGAGGTTTATTGCTTCAGATAAACTGATCAGACAAACTCTTTAGTGTAGACTGGAACCAATGACGCACTGTGTAAATGTTCAATATGTTTCTTGCAGGCAAAATGGAAGGCTGTAGTGAAAGTGTTTATGGGCATATGGCAAATGATCTGCCAGAGATGGTTACAGTTAGTGGAAAGACGAGTAATGTCTGGGTTGGAGCTGTGCTATGTCAAGACATCACTTCTGTCCTCTTAACAGTTCAGCATTTCCTTTTGGGATGTCAGGTGAACGGTTTTGTGAGAAATGCTTGATAAGCTTCTAAATTGACTGAAACAATTTCTCTGTGAATTGCATTTTTGCCTTACTGATTTGGACAAGCTCGAGTGTTATCGTGGTCGTTACGCCAGAATTATTTGACACTGAATTTGTAATGGGCGGTTCTTTGTGGTGAACAAAAGTAAAAGCCAACTTAAGTTTACTCCAGTTTATTCGGTGTAAAGAATGTTTGGTCTTTGGTAGTAACATGTAACACATCACATCTCCTTGAAATTAAGTCTGCTGTGGAAAGTATCTGAAGAGCAGTTTCCTATTTAGCAGGAAGAAGAAAAAAGTAGTGACGCTAACGCGGTACCCTGCTACAGTTCTGCATTCAAGACAACCTTTTCTAACTACAGTATGCAAAGACCACAAACCTCAAAACATATATAAAAGGGATTTATTGAAGTGAATGGGAGAAAAAATAACAGAAAAAACAAAACAGAATTTGGCTCATGACAGTGGGTTGAACAGATTTAGAGTGAAAATCATTGAGGTAGGCCAATTTGACCATGACGTGAAATATTAGTAAAAACAAAGTCCAATTAATTGACTGTTTTCCAGAGTTTACACTTTGAAACAAGATATTTTCAATGCACCTAGTTGCAGTTTTGACTTCCATTTATATCAGCTGGTTCTCTACACTGCCACCACAAATTCATACATTGCTACCTGTGTCACATAAAAGAACATGAAAAAAAAAAAAGCAATAATTCTGATGTTGAACATTTCTCTTTATGGAAAGATTATGCATACAAAGTATGTTCAAATTCAAGAAATTTCACACTGCGTATTTTAGATAAAGCAGCATACAATATTTAATATCTTATTACAATTCATAGTTTCAACTCAGTTGTGTTCAATGTCTGCCATCATCAAAGAGAATACAAAAAAATAGATTTGGTCATTATTTACAAGAACACGTAATTTCCGAACTATCAAAGCTGAGGGTTTAAGGAGGAGGAGCAGCTTTGACAAGGGCAGACATTTTTTTGCTAGGATTTAAAAATATGCCCTGTGAGGGTCTCACTGTGCATGTTCAGACAGAATTTTCACACCAGAACAGCAGAAAATATTGGCATACCGGTGACACCACAAACACATAACTTACATAAAAATGAACAATGCAAAAAAAAAAAAAAAAA